>CM046067.1:507060-548604 GCA_025215515.1 Schistosoma japonicum | reverse complement strand
TTTTAAACCTGTGACTGGCTTGTTACTCCAAGTTGTTTATCCAACAACAGCTGCACCTTGATGAAAAAAATTATCACCATCACTAGTTGCCAACTAATATGACGCAACGCCAAGGTTAACACGGAAGCATTAATTGTGACTCTAACTCACTGAATTACTAAATAAGAATTGGTATTATTATTGTACTAGATATATTCAAATTTTAGGGCATGATTAACCAGAGGCTTCCTATTTACAAACTCTCCAGTGAATGGAATTAGAATTCCATTACTTGCATGACTGAACTCTTTTTTCCAGTGACATGAGGCAACGCCTACTTTAAACACGAAAGAACTGACTGCAACTTCAAATTACGGAATCACCTACGCAGTCAGATATTCGAAATCGTGATCAACAACTACAACAACTGATTTATCGCCCGAACCAAATAAATGATACAAACAGAGCGCTATAAAGATTCAATTAGTTTTGTCCCAACTTTGATAACTATAACGACCTTGTTGTAATTATAGTGCTTAGCACATTAAAAATCCCCTACAACCAATCACAAACAGTAAGGTCAGTGTGGAGAAAATGAACAGCAGTACTGATTATTGCCTACTTTACAATTGATAGAAAATGGCAAAAATAGAAACATTTGCATGAAAAGTCATTAGTTTTGTTTATTTTCAGTTCCCTCGCCTTTAAAGAAATTTCACTCTTTTGAAAACTTACTGTGAGTCTTCACTTTTTTCTCGCTGCATCCTAGTAATTGTTCTTCTTCAGAAGTTGGTTTTTCGTCGTTTGCCGCAATCATTGTTGGTTTTTCGTGTAAAATCTAAAAGTATCATGAAGTAATTTAAGTGCTAAGTTCAGTTTACACACTTTTTATTCACTGAACCTTCTACGCAATTAATTGCAATGTCGAATCAATACTTATCCTTCTACTGCCACCTTATATATCACTTTTTTTTGTCTTGTTTTAATTACCTCTCTATTTTATATCTTACCTACTAGTCTAAATTTTTTCACATACACCGTCTTATTCCCACAGATGTCATGTTTCTTGCTTCCTACTTCCGTCGGCTTTTATCATCACATTTATTGTTCTTGGTTTTCATCCCATAAGTGCTTCTATCAGTGATTTTTGTTAAGAAACGCTGCTGTTAGGGGTGTTTCTGCATACTAGTAGAAAACACTGAATGACTTATGTTAAAGTTTTCTACCCCCTTGTCTTTAATGTAGCTCTTTAAAAAATGTTCGAAAAACGTTCCGTTTGTCTATTTGGCTGCAGATAGTATAGTGAGAAGCAAATATGATTGATGGCGTTTTGTCGATAGAAATCACTGAAAAGTTGTGATGTACTTTGAGACCCGTTATCGGTGACGAGTGTCTTTGAAAATCTATAACACGTCAATATCTTCGTCAACATTTCTACAGTTTTCTGCGTGGTTAAAAATCTACCGGATAATTCTCTAGTTATTTTGAATATGCATCTACTAGCACCAAGTAGTAGATTCCTGACATTGGTCTGTCGAAATCTAGATAATAGGTATTACGTAAATCGATCTTCCCGGAAAAGTCATTACAGTTGGAAAATGCAATAAATAATTTGCATATATTTATCTTTCATTCGAAATGATTGGAAGCGAAATTTGAGATGTGGTTAACATTTGCTTTTCTTTTTCACCCTCTTATTTGTTGCACACATGCTATGAAATTCTGAAAATATCGGATTATTTCAGGAGGTGATCTGGAAGCATCTAATGTATCAAAAACTTCACTAGTTTTGATTTGGATAAATTATTATTTGAAATAACACCACCAACGTCAATCTTAGTATTTATAAAAAAACAGAATAATCATCTAAATTTATCCTGGATGCCACTCGAATTGTAGAAGTAATTCTTAACACTTGGTCAAAATTAACCAGTTGGTGAATAAGATTAGGATTTTTGCATAATCAAAGACTGCATAAGCCACTACATGATTCGCTTATGATGCCAAATATAGTGATTCTGAGAATTTCAAATGGATACTAGTAGAACACAGCAGGTTACAATCAAAAAGACACAGAACACACAAAAATAATTTATGTTTTCAAAGAAAACAAACTTTGCCTAAGTCAAGCAAGGATTTTTCTATGTTTAAAAAACCGTACCATCCACTTTAAATAATATTTCACTTGGGTTCAATTAAAGTTCTTTAAAAATGCTTACAAATCCAAGCAGCATAGGTGTCCTAAGCAGGTTAGCTTTCCACATCTCACATCAAATACTAATGGGAAGTATTTCATTGGTTACAAATCCCCTGTACATTGAGCAATTATCTAAGACACTCGTGATAGTTCTAAGCACTATATGGTCAGTAGGGCAGTTTGAACTCCAGATCCATCAACAACTAGTTCACTAGTTCAGCCAGCTCGTGACTTATCTGATTTCATTATTTCCACACTGTTCTTCACTATTTGATTTAATTTGTATTATGCCTGCAATAAAATCAGTTATACTGAATTCTAAATGTACTCATTTAGCTCATACTGTAGCATAACCCTAACTCTAGCGTTTATTATCCTAACTAAATTGATATGAGCTTCAAACTACGCCATATGATGTCACAAATATTTGAAGATTTCGTTGGTTCAGCACAACAGTTAAAATAACTAGCCGGAAAATGTATACTTCTTATGGTCTGATAGTTATTAAAATTGCTTTGATAGTCATAAAGAAGACTTCTGTTTTACCTTGGTATCAACTAAAATGGTTTATTTATCAACTCAAACTACTTAAGTTTGTGAGTACCAGCTAGTAGCAATAACATAAAGATAATTTTACTGTTATTGTTTTAACTGTATTTTATTGAAGTTAGGTTACATTTATGTGTTTTAAACAATAATTCATCATTAACAATATTTTCAAACAGGCATTGAAATTACCATCGACTGAATTCCTAAAATTCAGAAAATAATAGTGTTGTCAGCTTGTTACAAGGTTTAGAAAGTAAATAACATTTAATCAATCTGAACTTAGTAACAGTATGTGGATAAAACTCCAATGGGTTGTTCCGATAAATCTGTAATAAGTGGTCATAAATTAGGTTGCCCTTTGATGAATGATTGATGTTAGTATTCACTGTAATTAATACAAAATGCGTTGATTCTTACAAACATTTTGATGCATGTAGTATTTAGCTCGTAAACATGCATTATGTATTTCATGTCAAACGTAACTCAAGAAACTTAATAAACTTGTTATCGAAATAAGTCATACAAATATAAAAGTTGTATGCGTAAGGAAGCTTGACACTTGTACTTCGCAGGTTCATGATCGTTTGAAACTTTAGCATTGACATACTTAGTTTCAATGAATTATTCTTCAGAAAAAAACAAACTATGTTATCTGACTGAATATCAGCCATGAAGAATGCTAGTAAGGTAGTTAAACCTTTGCAATTTCTTTTTCTCTGTGTTATGTGATAAATGAGTACTTAACTATATTTGTCATTCAATTTACTGTTTTTGTAAACTGGATAAAGCATGTCAGCCATTAGGATATTAAAATTACACACAGTTTTCCAACTGTATGTGGCTTTTGAAAAAGTTACTATACTTAGTAGTAACATTTAAAGTAAATACCTACAAGTGAATCACTTTATTTGTAATTTGGAACTCAATTATGTGATTACAAATAAAGCATTTAACTAAATAGATCGAATACATAAGACGAAAGACAATTATCATCATTATCATCAATATGCTGGAAAAAGCTTGAAAAGTATTTTATGAACCTATTTTTTTCTTTACATTTAATAAAATGCTGTAAGTTATTCAGAAGAAGATAATCGTTGAATTGGCATAAGTTTATCAGTTGAAGAGAATAACATCAAATTCACAAATGAGGAGGTACTGGATATTCAGGCGAATTGTACAGCAATAAGATTTAAATTACGAGCAATACTGAATCAGTAGTTCCGTGGTTCGTACATTGATAAATGTCCTTACGTCAATTATTAGGAAGTTTGTCATGTTATAGCGGTTGATGCTTTTACTTGAAATACTAACACTGTTCAATTGAAAACACAAGAAGACGATCACACAAAATGATAACTAATTAAATGATTTGATAAAGTACTGATAAACTTGAAAGTAGAATATTTGTTCGACTTACATAGGGCTTTTAATAAAAAGCAATTTACATGAAATTAAAAAAAGTATGTTACATCATTGTAAAAGTATATGATTGCCAATATGTAAAGACTGTATTTATATGGATGAAAGACAATGTTGCGAAATGTTGTTTAGGGAAAAGAATAATAGGTATTTATGACCAGTTAACCTGCTGTTCTGTTACCAATGTGAATTACACATACGATCTCTATATCAATAACTTCATCTTATGTACGTAGGTAACGTAGAATCGGCTGGTTTACAATTGGTGATTGGGCTTTTTTTCAATTACAATGTACATTAATTAATGGGAATCGAGAAAAATACCGTACATTTGCTAGACGTTACAGCTGCTCTATGCTATACTTTGTAACTTGTCATAAGAAACAGTGTTTATGTAAAAGGCGTAACCACCACATATTTAAAGCTCACGTACTGTTGTTAATAGAATACTCGACTGTTGTAGTCACAAAACTATTATTTTGTGATTGTTCGCTTGTGTTTATTATGTGGACAATCGGTATCGTTTCCCATATTTAGTATCTGTAGTGAACTCGATTTCAGTCATTCATAGTGGTGTGTCTTCTTTAATGATTCATGAATGATATAACTTTCTTTGAGCAAATAAACACATTTATTTATTACAAAATAAAACAAATTAGTTAAGATGGTTTTGATTTGAAAGTAAAAGTTTATTAAATAGTAGACATTTTTACCCTCTTGGTTCAGTATCATGAGATATAAACATAACCCTCATTATAAGTAATAACTCAGATGAATGATTTTCTTGTTGCAAAAATGTAAAAATATTAACTTTTTCTTTTCTTATACTGATGATGGATAAATAAATGTGTTATAATGACAGCTTAACGTGATTGAATCTTGTATGTAGTGCATATTGTGTAACTATAATGTTATAAAAAACGATTTTCGTCATATCAGTACATTACTAGTTTGATATGTTTTCTATAATCTGACTAGTTAATTATAATAGATCGCTTTAACATTGTGTGGATTACTAAATGTTGACTTTGAACAGAAGTATACAACATCAATGGATGATGCTTGAAAAGTTGAGATGACTTTAACAGTTTAATAAATAACTTAATTTAATTCTGATATCTGTGCAAGATCACCTCATACCATTTATAGCTGGTGTATATGTTGTTTGATGACACAAATGTTGTTCATGAATTAGCTTTTTCACACACTTTGTTGATGTACAGCTGTACACTTCAATAATGAAGTAGTTCTACTGTAAACTTATATCCATAAGTTGAGTAGACTGTGGATATTAACTACACAATAATCTAGAATATTTGCTTCATTGTAATTGACATAAATGAAATAAAATTAATTTGTAACTTACTTCCTGTCATTCATAAATGAAACAACAAAATATAAAAAAACTATCTACTTAGTGATTAATGATTTCACTCAATAATAAAACACACATTTAATTAGATAGACCTGTTTCATATTTATGTAATGAAAATATTTTGATTGATTCGATTAAAGAAACGTGTTTTTTGATGTCACGCTTACTTCTGTATAATTAAAAGAGTAACTGATAACAACTCTTGTTAATAAAACACATTTATTTAAATGTTTGAAAGACATAGATTTCCCAGTTAAATGAATCTCCTTATTGGTTATAAACTTCAAAATACTGGCAGAAGGTTCCGCCTAATTCCCTTCTTAGATCTGACAAAATTATTGACTTTTACAGATCCTAAATATACGTAACTTCAAGAATTTCAATGTCTATTAAGTACAGTTTTTATATTCATAAAATCGTTTTTTCACTATTCAGATGAGTGCATACATAGATCACTACAAAATACGTTTTTTACATTTTCATAGTGTAGTTCGTTTTTGTAAGTAAACTCATGCTAAAAATTGTATTTGTAGTTTGCTGATGTGATTAGTTATTTGTTAATAAACGTTGTAAACGGCAATGATAAATATAACTTCATTATATAATACTGAGTTTTATAGGTGTTGAAGGTAATTTAGCTTCTACTATTCTTTTATTGACAATAAATGCAGTATGTACTGAAGCGTGTTGACTCATCAATATCGAGGCATTGAGCTTGAAAATAGAGATAAATAATCTAATTGTAAGCTTTTTTTTAACTACATCACTAGGAAATACGGAAATCTGTGTCATGAGGAGTAGAATATTACTGGTTAAATAAAGTTGATCATTAACAAAGTTGATAGTAACAGTCACTACTGAGTGATTTTTTTTAAATCAAAACTAATACATTCTTGAAATTGAAGAAATTTATCAATTTCAATTACTAACCCGATCTTTAGCTCCCCTATAACAAGTAGTAATGTAAAATACGAAGACATAATGACATCACATTCATCATTCATAGTTACGAGGAGATGATGTAATAGCAGTGAAATAATTTCAAGGAATACAATAGTAACAATTTAAGTTTACTACACTAGTTCATCAGTATACCGACTGTAAGTTAGACGTATTTGATAACATTATTGTCGTGCAACATTTTAATGTTAATAAAATTGAATTTTGTTTCTTGATCAGGCAATCATTTTACTAAAATGTACAATAATCTGAACATATGCTGTTGACCAGTATTGTAAAAATAAACAAACAGAATTCGTTTCAAAGAATTTGTGAATTTTTAAAAACTTCAGAGTCTATTGACGATGTTGAATCATGTTAAGGGAATTAGAATGAAAGTAAGAAAATATCTTGCATGTAAACTTTTGATTAGAAGTCTATGAGGCAGAATTTAACTTAACGTTAAGATAACAGTATATGAAAATTATTTATTAGTTTTGCAGGATACTTTAAATGCGTTGGCCGGTTACCATCAACAACAATCTACTATGACAGTGAACAAAACCAGCTTCCAGCAGAGAAAGAAATTGTGAAAAGACGATGGGGGTGAATGTGACACACATTGAGAAAATCATCAAACTGTGTCACAAGATAAACATTAACATGGAATCATATAAGTCAAAGGAAAAGACGAAAACCTTGAAACACATTGCGTTGGGAATTGGACAGAAAAATGAAAAGAATGAATACCATTAAAGAAAAACTTCGATTAAATGCCTTGAATAGAGTTGATTGGAGAAGGCTGGTCATGGACCTATGCTTCACATAAAATAACAGGCATTAATTTAATTGTAATTGATTACCATCTTGCAGTTAGAACTATTACTAGTAACAAATTTTGCAATGTAAGCATTTACGTAAGTACACTACAAAACCATACACATCTCAGCACAAGCATCATTACATTAGGATACTGGATGTCATGTTAAATACTATCATCAAAGTGAAATTAATTCACCAACTGTATACTACTATTTGTAAATAGACAGTTTCATTATATTTGACTATGTGATTCGCTTCAAAATAGAATTAGATTATGTCGAATTATCAGTGTAGCTGACAACTGTGATAAGGATAATTGAACATAAAGGAAATTCACTGAAAAAATACACCTTTACAAAATGTTTCTTTGTAAATGCATGAAACATTGAAATCAATGTACAGAATAACAACATTTTATTACTCAAATAATAATTATTGAAATTGAAATTCACAATTGCCCTTGAGGTCAGTTTGATAAGCAACAAATAGGTATATTTAGGCTTTACAAACTACTATACACTACACTTGCAATTTTGTATATATACATATTGTTAACCTATATACCATTTATTTAGTAGAAGGTTTTAGATGTTGTGGGTAGATGAATGCTCAGGTTCCTTACAGATTTGATTGGAATTACATTAAGCAGAATATTCTTTAAAAAATTAGGCTGACAAATCAAGAGAAGGCAGTTTTAAGACTGGAAGGATTAAAAACACTTAAAGTCACGTTTCTTTTGTTCATAAAAGACTTTTTATAAAGCTTTAGATGCAATGAACAGTTGAGTAGGTTTTAAAATTATGTAAACTGATAATACACTACAATTAAGTACACTATATGAAGATACTTTAAATTAACGATGAAAATACCGTTTCACCATTGTTCACAGTAACATTTGCACAATGTAATTTGTAGCATTTAATCAAATTAAATGTAGAATGCGTTTGTGTTTATTTGTACTAAGCAAAATAAATTAGCAGAAACACAGAAAAACCATACAAAACAAATGCTTTAATCGACTGTCGACTGTAAATAAACATGTGTCTTGAAGCGACTTAAATGCATTTCTAATAACATTTATGTTTTAAAACGGACTAAAATAAACATGAACCATTCGGTTTATTAGTTTTCGTTGTCATCTATACAGATAAATAAAAAAACTGGAATTAACTTACGCATCAACTTTTTAAGGGCAATTATGAAATATAAATTGGTAATAACATAACAACAATACAATACAAAGGAATTATTGTAACATTTCATGCTACACAGAACTCACTCATACAACTACTCACATTTAGATCTAAACACCTAAACCATAGCTAATTATTACTAGTGTTTCAAGTTTGATCTTTTAATTGTTTCATTATACTTAGTAAATAAAACTGATCAATTCTCAAGCATTGTTAACCAACTTTGGATCTAATTGACAAATCCTGACTAAATTTTGAGCGGTTGTGATATGTTCATGCATGTCAACCACTGTTGTGGTCATTATCAATCAATCTATTTTGAAATTGTATGGATTCCTCCAATACTTGTTGTTCACAGTTACGCTTACTCTTTCTTTTATGTGTCAGTTGTATTTAGTTCGATTACAGGAAATTAAGATTATTAACATCATTTAAATCGAATTCATTTGTCAATGAATCACGCATCAAAAATTATCTACTCGAAGACTATCCTTTTTATCATTAGTAAACCTGCGTTTAAGCTTTTGTAAATATATCACACTTCATACAGATAAGATGCTAACTGATAACAGTGAATAAAATACTGGCATTTATATTCGTGTAATACAGTTTGTATCACACACTGATGATTCATAGTGACATTACTAAAACTTACCTATACTGCAAAACTCAGAGAAGACTGTCATTGCTATCATCTGAGCAACATAGAAAAACATTTGACGAGTCAAGCCCATGGTTGCCTATATTTTAGTGAACAGCTCCTTTGAAACTGATACTTATATACTAACTTAGGCAACAAGTGAGTCAATTACATCACACGTAAATGCTATTATTTCCATTAGATAAAATTAGTCAGTCATCATTTGATGGTAATCTTATTGTTGGTATAAACTACGGCTTTTAGATTAATGAATCAAAGAAAATAGAAAGTTAATTTAGCAATCTGTCTATGTTCCGAATTGACTACACACTAATTTCTCGTTATTAATCAGGTGTTATCTTAACTCTGTCGGTAAAACTAGAGTTTATTTTAAGTGACTAAAAAGTTAACCGCATTAAATTAAATTGTAGTGAGATATGAATAGGGTTATCAATAGTATAATATTACAGCTATAGTTAAACTCTTCAACAAAAAGTAGTGTCACATTATTTTCTGTTGTCATAACTGCATGATAGTCTTCTTTTCAAAGTCAGAATCTTTATTCACCTACTACACTAACGTGCTTTTGAATTTGTTAAACCATTTAGACAGTAAGCAACCTGATAAAACTAAGCGAACCTTATCAGCTTCACTGAAATTCCCTAATAGTCTATACTATGCTATTAATTATGTTAGGTTGACTAGACTAAAAATATGAACACCTATTAAATAAAACTATACCTTTGTTTATAAAGAGATATTTCTACTTACTGGCTACAGTCAACTCAAAATTAAGTCGTTGTATTAACTTTAAAGTGCTGTTTATCATTTTCTACTTGTACACTTAGCATTATTCACAACTAAAAGGATGCTTCTACCAATAGTAAATATTGATGTAAAATGTAAACAAATGTTTGTTTTTCTTTGTATCGATCAATTGTTCTATTACCAGTATTAAAATATTAGGATGACTGACGCTAAACAACTTCGCCTGTAGCTTTTCTAAGCGTTACTACCGGTCTTTAGCTAGTTCATAATTGAAACTCTGTTAAATTTCATTGCAACAATATCAGTTAAGTTAATAGTACGTCAAATTATTTTCAGAGTTCCGATGTAGATAGCAAACAGCATTCTATTTACAAACGTGACAGTTGCGATACCTGGCCTATCCTACTTACCAGTTTTACTATCTCATCAAAATCATCCTCTTATTCAAATATCAGAAAGACCCCATATATTATTTCTAGACAAAAATCAGACATTACGTTGGATTTTAGCATCTATTGATACATTAAGATTTCTTTTGTCATTTCCAGAATAATGAAAACAAGGTCAATGAAATAAATATATAACCACATGCTTTCTCAAAACTCAACTATGTCTATCCAAAATGATTTCTTCTAGTCCCGTTCTTAATGAACTCACAAAAATTACGTTTTATATTGTGATGTTTTCAAAGCCTTTGACTAAGTTAACCAACTGCTATTATAAGGAAACTTAGAGCACTTATTATTACCTACCCAATATTAAACAAAATTTTGTCTTTACTCGGTCATTGCACATATAAGCTTTTCTAACCTAAACCTATAACATTTGATAGTAATTCTAAGTAAGATCATTGTTATATCCACTTAACTATCAATGGTAATCAAATATAATGGAATTGATTTCCTAATGAAAAGTTACTTACTTTTGTTGATAATTACAATGTCAAATACTCTTACTTTTTTCTTTACCTAATTGAAAATCACTTATATTTTGGAAATGATTTGTTCATGACATGTAAATTGCAATTAAATTTTAAAAAACAAGATTAGATGTGCTAAGGCACACCACAAAGTGGCACAGATTTGACCCTCCACACCATGACGTGACTGAGTTTACATAGTGCTAATTACTTGAACTTGATATATTCTGTTGATTTCTCTTCCTTCAAATTCTTTAACAATAAAGACCTACGGGTTCAGGAGAAATTCAAGTTGCAGTTTAAACAACTGCACAACCAAGAAATCAGAATTTTTTTCATGAAATTTGTATACGTCTTATTTTGAAATACTACATGTTTGTACTCAGTTACCTATGAGTATGTATTAAAATAAACTTGAACCGATCCAAAAGTATTTTACCACTACTGTATTTGTGAACAACTCCGCCTGCAGCCTTTCTAGAGTTACTGTCAGTCCCAAGCCTGTATAAAACAGGAAGATTGGGCATAGTGCTAGCATCCCTATTTCATAAAACACCGGCTTGCGTAAAAACGCTAACCATATTAAACAAACTTAATTATTTGAACTATGCCCTGATGGTGAAATAAATGTTTATGACGCTACATGACGAAAGCCGAGATTCTTCGGAAGTTATGAGTTCAATGCCTTCACTTTTAACAACTAGAGCGAAAATTCTCATAGGTACATGGAGTGTATCAAAGCAGCATTTAAAGATCTCCCGATAGATGTCACTCCACCAACAAAGACAGAAATCAAGATAGTCATCAGACAGATCGAAATTAAGAAAGCAGCAGGAATTAACAATATACCAGCTAAAGTATTCAAGTTAGATATAAACATCACGGCAAGGATGCTTGGCGTTTTAATCTAAAGGATCTGAGAAATAGAATAAGTGCCAGCAAACTGGACAGTAGAACCCCTTATCAAGATACCGAAGAAAAAAGATTTGAGCAAATGTTAGAACTACAAAGAGAGAATACAACTGTCAGTACCACTGAAAGACTTCAATATAGTGTTGCCTAAAATAATAAAAAACTCAGTGGTTGCTCAACTTTGAGACCAACTGGCTGGTTTCCGTAAGGATCGGTTGTGAATAGACCAAATAACAACACCACGAATAATCGTTGAACAATTAATTGAATGAAACTCGTCACTGTATATCAACCTCATTGACTATGAGAGCTTGTTTGATATGGTAGACAAGATATTGCTATGAAAACTTCCTCGACACTACGTTATACTAGAAAAGCTCGTCAACATTATTCAAAATTCTTAGGATGGACTACAGTGCAAAAAGCTGCAAAGAGGACAGCTGACAGATGAATTCCTAGTAAGTACCGGTGTCAGACAAGGCTGTTTGCTATCATCTTTCTTTTACCTTCTAGTGATTGGTTGGGTCATTAAAACACCTAAAAACTGAGAAAAAGCACAAAATTCAATGAACAGGTAGGATCCAACTTGATGACATAGACTTGCAAATGATCTAGTTCTTCTATCGCATACACAGTAACAAATGCAAATTTAATAAACCAACGTAGCAGCTACCTCATTAACAGTAGGCCTGAACATGCATGAGTGAAAGAGCAAGATTTTTAAATTTAAGACAGAGATCACCGATCCAATTGAACTAAATGGTGAAACTCTGTAAAAAGTATGTACCTTAACGTGCCTAAGAAGTATTATTGATGAACAAGGAGGATCAAATGCAGATGTTTATAACACATTTTGGCGAGAATTATAAGCAGACACTCATAGGTAGAACAGCTGTAAAAGATTGCTCAGGACCGATTTTAATGATAAATACTGATGAGTAGCATATGTGTCTCTGGAAGTGGTAACAGGCGTAAACAGGTTAGTTATTGATAACACTGAAAATTGAAAATACCTACCATTATGTCGAATAAATGGAATTCTGACACTTTGGTTTTAGCGTTCTAAGTTAAACTTCATTTCCTCTTATAAAAAGCTTCACAAATGAGCATTATTTAAGTAAAATGAGATATATATTATGCGAAGCCGTCTTTAAGGTAAACGTGGACAAATATTTTGCATTACAATCGACACCTACAAGAAAAACAGTAGAGCTGAATTTTTTGTAGCAGATACTTAACAAACTACAAGTGATCATACTAATTTACAAATTTTCTTAAACTTTTGCAAACTGACTGCATAAATGTCTCTTTTCTGGAGATTAAGTTAACTTATCTTCCAACCCCTACAACAACAAATTTAACTTATACATTCAAGATCCTAGGTCCACTTGAAGTAAATGTTACTCATATTTTTCACTTAAGCTGCACACTTTCGGTTATTCCTGCATATTTGCAGATAGATTAATACTTTTGTCTAGGCATAATCTAACTTCTCTAACGTGACTATTAAATTAGATACGGTATGGCAACCAATAGAAGATGGTGGACGACATTTTTCCTCTTCCGCTCTACATAACTTATCAGCTCTAGTAAACATACACTCGGCCTACAACGATGACTGATTTTACTCCTAAACCTTATTATATACCCATATATGCTTTGCCTAACACACCACATTGATCATACATACATGTGTATGCACCTGTATTCGGTACATTATATTATTGTTACTAATATTCATCAAAATAATCTGCTTCCTTAATTAACGGCTAGCTTATTACATTAATAATCCTACTGTAGTGGTGTTATCTTTAGTAAACTTTGTCAATTTTTTAGTCCTGTTTGTAACTTTTCCGATATATGTAAGTTCAGTCAAGTTTGTGCAGTTCGCGCAAGTTCTTTTGCGTATTTTTACATGTATTTAGTGTACTTCCTAAATGCTTATACACTGAATTTTCTTATCAGCTAATATGAGGTGTTTGTTGCGTTAAGTTGATAGTGTTAACAAACCTAACGTATAACAGTCTTTACCAATAAACTATTATTATTATTTATTGAATCGAAATCATCATTTATAAAGCTATTGCTTGTTTAAGTTTGTGCATGTTGTAACGTGTCTATTAGGTTTATCGTCAACATGAAGGTTTCTAACATAGTGTCTAAAGCAAACTTTTCTTATCATGGGCATCACAAAGATAGTAATTAACTTAGTGACGGTTGTTTATGTTTGAGTAAAGGAGGAACATTTTTGCGATGCGGCACACCAATACATTGAATATATTTACATGGATTTAATAATGCGAAATTCTATTATTAATACACATATTATACTACTAAAACATGAAGACCGTTGCAGTAAGGCATTATATGAAGCAACTGTTTTTTTCAAATCATACGTCAATCACTGATAACTGTTGTACTAGGAAACAGCTGTAGATTTTACCACAATGTTACAAGTATATTTGTATCATTATTAATTGGTTTCAATGTGCAAAATAGTATATAAATGGATTTTCTAGTTTAAGAAACTTATCAATTATGATGCGCACTCTATCTTGCAATACATTTCTTTTCATTTCACTGATGATAGTGATAGCCGTCTTTACTGAATATTGCACCACAGGTAAGCAACAATCTGGTTAAAAATAGATGCATTAGTAATATGTGCGATTATACCATATATAAGTTGGAGAATGCTATGATATTGTTGACTATAATGAGAGTTATTGTATTCTATAAATTGTATGATGGTTCCTCATGAAAAAGTAAAGTTTCAATAAGGATGTCCTCAGAGAACTTATTTCCATGCAGATGGTAATAATATTAACTACAAGTAATTTAAGTCAATTCGCACAATTCAAACAACAGTACAATGACTGGCCTAACTTGTCATCTCGGTTTATAATAGGGAACAAAGCAGTTAAGTGTGTTAGTGGATTTACTTATCTTGGGGGTCTTATCAGTCCTGACGGTCTGGTGTCTGATGAAATCTCGACTGGTATACATAAGACCCAATTGGCTTTCGCCGATTTGCGTCACTCGTGGTGTAGGCTGGACATCCGTTTACTGACAAAATAAAGCGTTTGCTGCGCAGCAGTTAGATTTGTTTCACTTTAGGAATGTGGAACATGGACATTAATAATAAAATATATTTGTAAGCTTATAGTATTTATTGATGGATGTCCTCAATTCATTGCTCGTGTTTGCTGGGACAATTGAGTAAGCAATGCATGGATAAGGTATAGAGTTCTGGGTAAATACGGTTAATCTATGATTAGAGTAGTTAATCTTCACCAGTTGAGGTGGTTAAAACATGTGTTACGTATGCTTGACCACTGTCTACCTTGACATGCAATGTAGTCTGGTGTAAGAGTAGGATGGAAAAAAGCTATGGGCTTTCAAACAAAAAGGAGGCACAAATCTATGAAGTTATTGACGATTGGACTGAGCCATGCTAGTAAATGCAGACTAGCTGGTTGGGGCCCACGTGATGGTCAAAACAAATAGATAGAGACTTTAGGTGACATGGTGCGAAATCGATATCATAGGCGCAGTACATCTACACCTTATCTTCCCCCAATTTCCAAGTTTTTGAGCTTACCATAATTTTTTTTTCACTGATTCACTTTTTTGTTTCAAATCTTATTTCTGATCTTTGAACTATTTTATTAGTACTTACTCTGTTACTACTTTTCCTACACTACGATTTAGTTTGATGTTTCAATCTATATCTAATGATAAGGTCATGGCAACTCGAACTGATGCCCGCATGTACCAAGCGCAACGCTGTAATTGACTTACTGATGATGAGATCATTTCGTATCATCACAGTAATTCTCTGTCAAAACCTAATGATTTTTTACTTTCAACACTATTCAGGAGTCGATGCGTAAGTTTTCACGTTAATTTTAGCGTTGATCGCATTTTGTTTGTAACTGATGCTTAAACTTTAGAGTAGTAGCTAACAAGATGTTTCAGTTAAATTATGATATTTTCGTTTGTAAACACGTTGCCTCTTTTTAACGATAATTTCATGAATATTTTATTTGAAATTTTTTTTCACTGTTCTGTAGAATGTAAGTGATGCATAGTTTTAATTGTCAATTTATTATTTGTGCTGACTTTATATCAATAAATACGGTCTTTCTTATACAAAAGTATAGTGAGCACTTGTTTGCGTTTTAGGTGAACAAACTTATCATTAACTATAAACTGAGTAGTAGAATTGGTGTTTGGAGTTGCAGGTGATAATGTTCTCTCTAAGGATGTCTGTTGGGTAAATAATACACTGAATAACACAGAGATTGAAGTAAAGTTATTTGTTAGCCTGAATAATTCAAAAGTAAGAGCATAAACAAAAGTCTGTAAGCTTTGATCTTTGAGTTATTTAGTAAAATAAAATTCATATTTAGCATTTGGAGAAGCATACTGAAAATTACGAATCAGTTAATATTGTTGAGAAGTTTTGTATTGTACGCTTAACTGTTTTTTTAAGTATAACCATAAATTTCTCTTTTACATTACCTGTTGCGTCAAACGCCAATAATTAAAAACAAAGATAATTCATGTGTGTTGCATTTCTTGTTAAGAGGTTACATCTGTTAAAAAAATGCATTAAAGACACTTCAAGTATTGCACTACCTTGTTTTGTTTAGTAAAACAAGTTTGTATAAGTAATTGTTGTGTACGCACTGTTTTTAGTTATGGTGGATGGTAAGTTTACTATTTACGTGTACCACATGAAAACGTGTATGAAAATATGATAGAAAACACTTTGTTTAAGAGTACTAGGTGAATTTTTTTATCGGTGAGCTGTTTCGGCATTCGATTGAATTTATCAACATTTTCAAATTACAGTCTAAAATCAATGACAAACAGCAAACCACTATATATAGAGATATCGAACATGCTTTTAGTAAGACACTTATAAGCAATTAGGAATGCTAATCAATCCACAAACATTTTCTGCATGACTTATCAACATTACGACAAATTTTTATTAACGCTTATCGTGAAAATTGTGTTGGATAGCAAGGCTGACAGATGCTAACATGTTACAAGGAGGTGAATTAGAATGTTGACTGAATAATAAGTCAATTATGAAATCAAAGTATTGGAAGAATCTGGAAAGTCTTTGAACTACGGATGATCGGTACAATTTATATTTTAAATACGACGTTTAAAACATAGTTCGTCAGGCTGAGTTTATTTCTTTGTCAATAAGTAAGAATCGCTCTGTTAAAAATCAAAATTACGGAGATGGATGTTATTTACTAAGTAGTCATTGTACAACTTAATTCCAGCAAATACAAAACAAATATTTTGTTTACGAAGATACATTGTAAAATATTCCAGGTGTAAATCATTTCAAAAATGAACACTTGATTACAACAGGCATAAATCAGTGCACTTTAATGATTATTTGTTTACCTCAGATGAAATCTTTAAGTATTAGACACACATTTATGAAAATGTGAATTCTTAACTTCATCATCAGCTATTTGTTTTATAAGTCAAAGATGATCAAAGTGCTTTGTGATATACTACACGTTTTCAATAAAGTGATCATACATGGAGTCGTTATGACATTTACATACAGAATTACATAGTCAGCTAAACAATCACAAGATACGAAAAACACTGAAGGCAAGGTTAGTTTAAATAAAAGTGAATCACTATTTACTATAGATTTAATGATAAGCACTAGCAGATTTACTTTAGTATAAGTTTACATTGTTTTTAAACATACAAATGGTGGTTGCCGTTGTGTATAGTAACAGCTATGATACAACTCAGTGCATGACTTAAAAAACCAATGTACAACAACAACACAATGACTGGCTTCATTTTACCGATGTAGTCCATCTCAGCAGAATGTTTAGCATTTCAAGATGATGATGATTGTTTTTCCAATGACTTTTTTATGTTATTTGAGGTAAATAATTCCAGTAACTACCTTAACGCACAACACCACAATTTTCCTCTATGTTTGTGTGTTATGTGCCTAATAAGCTATTCCCAACAATATGTTAGCACTTCATACTGTTTAGATTTCATTCGCAGCGTATTTGACGTAATTAATTCAATGGAAAAGTCAGTTTAATGTATTATAATGTATCATATACTTCAACTATTTTTTAGGCCATGGGAGTGAGTAAACTATATTTATAATTCGTAGTCTGTATGATATACATACATTTCTATGTATAGCTAACTGGGCAATGTTATGTTTAGAGAAGAAATTTTCATTTATGTACTACTCATTATCAGTGATCTATTTGTTTACACTATTTTGACATGATTAAGCTTAATACTTAGCAATTAAAAGGTATTTTCTAGCTAACACAAAATGATTGTTTGTAACTAATAAGTTTATTATGTTATTTGGGCGTTAAATTTTCAGTGTTATATATATATAAAGTTTACAATTACCTGCTGTACGATTTTACATACAACAGGATCTACAAACAACATACTTGAAGATATTGTCTCATACTGATATGTAGTGCAATGGTGTAAGGAACTTCATCATAAATTTCTTTTGACAGATCTATATTGTTGACATATTTAACAGCATCAGTTTTAGTGCGTAGGTTTATTAATGAGGTTGTCGTGTCAGTTAATTTCTTATAACTCCAATGCACTTGATTGTGATTCCAATATTTGAAATATGAACTGTTATGCATGCTATTACTAAAAGTGACGTAGCAAATTGATTACTGAAAATAAAATTACTGAACTACATTATGAATTATTATGAAAACAAGATATACTTACAGCTTTTCAAACTATTCCAGAATCTAGTCATCAAAATGGCCAGAAAGGACTTTATCTCTCTCAGAACTGAATTTATACTATACAACTTCTTCACACATGTAAATTGTATCCGACGTACAACAACAACATAGTAAATGACATCATTCAATGAAAACACCTTTGAAATTCTCTTTATAAACATATTGTATCTTAGCATTTTTTAATAGTAACAAAGCTTGATTTTCAATTTCCACAACGTGATTTGCACGACAAAGTTAATAATAGTTGGCTGATTTGATGAATACTAGACTAACGACTCATGTATTCAATAGGTGTATATCGTTTACTACATTTTCGTCAAATAAATTGACAGTTTTCTTAATATGTGAATATACTAATAGATCACGTTGTTTCAAACGTTTAAAATTTATAGCGTTAGAAGGTAAGATATGATTACTAACATATTCAAAGTAAATTTTAACTTTCAATTGAACAAATAGAAAAGTAGAATATGATCATGTTATTTTTGCCTAGCAAAAATATTATTCACCTAAAATGTTAGCAAATGATGTTTTATTAAAGGCGTGTAATTATCCACGACTCCAGATAACACGAATAATGACTCAGTTTAAAGTAATACTTTGTGTGTAGATGATTAAATGCTAATTTATTCTCGTGTATCTGCTCTGATACTACTACTGATCCAAAGTTGGAATAAAGAAACACAGATTTACATCCTCATTCACCAAAAGTCATTATTATATATTTCAGTTAGTCACTCTTAATAACCACAAAACCTGATTATACATTACACCGATTATATGACTGATGTCAATCTATAATAATAGTGACATCAATACGAAATAATACAGTTTATGTTACGAAAAATTCAGTTGACGTTCATCAGTTGAAAGTTTACCCACAGAAGTATGTTTTGCAGTTCGATCATTCTTGTCAGCTAGACCGAAGCATGAAAAATTATACCCCTTAGTAAATGCTTCATATTTCACTTCAACTCTAATTGATAATTATGCTACTAATACTGAAATGTAAACACAAATGTAGGTCAAATCAACTAAAACATATGAATGTAAACTTAAGCATGTTTATATACGTGACTTTATTAATTATTAGTCTGTATATTTAAATTTGAGTTATTCAGAATGCCATTTTTCTACTGCATGAATGTCTAGAGGGAATGTACAATTAGCGTATTTTAATTCTGTTGTATGAATATGATTTAGATGGAAGACATCTCTGGATATACGTGGCAAGCTATTCAGATTGTAGTTTTACTTTGTAGTCATTAGAATAATTATGAAACTTCTGAAAAATATTTTACAATTATTGATGTTTCGACAGAAGAATTATAATTAAGCAGTTGCTACACCTTTAAAAACAGTATTGTGAGAAAATGTGCAACTTGGTGATTTATACTTCGTAGATGATTTGGCTCTTTTATCACTTACACAACAATAAACGCAAATGGAAAGGACCACCGAGGCAGCAACCTCAGCATCAGTAGGCGTTAACATACACAAATAAAAAAGCAGAAACTTAAAATAGAACATAGTAAGCATTAAACAACTTGAACTTAATGGAGAAACACTATTAGAAGTGAATGCTTCCACGAACCTGAAAAGCATCATTGATTAACAGTGATGATCTTATAAGGATGCATAGGCGAAATTTTGTAAAGCAATGGCAGCATGTCTACAGTTGAAAAACATATGGGACTCAAAACAACTGTCAATCAACCTCCACGTCAGACCCTTCAATTCGAATGTCAAGATAATTCTGCTGAACAGAGCTGAAACGTGAAGAACTACTTTAAGCATTCTAAGGAAGATACAGGCATTATTAATAATTATCTAGGCAAGATACTGAATGTTCTTTGCCTGTAAACAATCAGGAAAAGCCTGATATGTAAGAGACCTAACAAACTACCAGCCAAAGAGGAAATCACAGAATGATATTAGAAATCGAAAAGACATACATTGCAAAAATCATTAGACTGCCTCAGGAGACAAAAATTAACTTAAAATTCTGTTGAAAAACTTCAAATAGAAAAGTCAAAGAACACACTGCATCAAGAATCAGATGCAGACATTAAAAGGATTAACAGCAAATGGAAACAGCTGGAAAAGATTGCTGAGAAAAGAGTTAAATGGAGAATACTGATAAGCAGACTTTGCACCTCTCTGTGAGAAGTAATGGGCGTAAGTAAGTAACTCAAGAAAAATGGACTTCAAACGCACGTTTTCTTTAATTTACCGTATTACAAAACACAAATATTGTATGTGAACTTGTGTACATCATACTTCGATCCTTCGAATATTACTTCTACATGCTAACTATCTATTAATTATAATAAGGAGTTTGAAATGATAGTTGATTGTCATTTATGATATCACAAATTGATATAAATCAGACTACCACTGATCATCTGAAAACACAGAACTGCTGTTTAATCCTAGTATGAAACTCTTCGGTAGAGCGCATCTACGATCATACCAAGGATCAGCTAATTATACTGAAGTAAAATGAGGAATCAGTTGAATGAACTCTAATATAGTGTCAATTTTGACAGATTTTCATTTTTTAACAACAATCATACTATTTATTGGATTATCCATCAGAGTGTTTATTACTGAAGAATATACAACGACAGTGTATATTGTACAATTTGGAAGAATATAAACTCTCACTCGAAATATTCGTCACATCCTGGAAATCAAATCAAATTGTTGTTAAGACAAATGTAAAATTATTCATAGAATGTGACCATGTTGCTAACTATAAGGCTTTTTCTATTATCGTTATTGACATGAACACTTTCAACAACATTTAGAACGATGAGGAACTTTGAAAATATGTGCCAAATTACATCATCAAGCGTATAACATGAAATAATTCTAGTTAGAATAATAACATCGAATACAAACTTAGAAATTCCTTTATAACGGATATTAACAACGTAAATGAGTGATGTCAATAACAATTTCAGTGAGCTGTAAATCATTTTATAAAACAAAAGTTAATAGATTTTTAAAATAATCGTTGCTAATGAGATCTAATCTTTTAATGATTTTTTCTTTTATAGAAGAAGGCGTTGAACGGTAAACTACAAAACTACATTTTGTTAAAACGATTTAGTTAATTTTAGTATTTTTACTTGTAACAATTTGGTTATGGAAAGTTAAACTATCAGATCATGACAGTAGTAGCTGATTCTAAAATGATGCAACATTTGTTACCTAATTAGTTTGTAAGGTGGACAAATAACATCTCAATGACTTAAAACAATTAATCTGAATATTTTTGCATCTCATTTCAATTCAGCTCTCAGTATGAATTAAAATGTAGACTGTTATTTATAGATGATTATGTTGTATTCTGTAGACAAAGTGAATCTTAGCTATAACTGTTGCCCAAGTATATATCGACAGTTTCACTTAATTGTGCTGATAATTGAACGCCAACTACAATACAAAATGTACGTCATGTACATACGTCAATAAAATGAAACTCTAAGACACACAAACACTTTGGTTTTAATGAACGCCATGACAAATAATGTCATTAAAATATCTAAGTGAATACACTACGAAAGTGTTTGTGACATTAATTCACTGATCACAACGTCTTACAATTCTCACTGAAAAGCAATTTCAGTATCATGAAAGACCGTTTAATAGTATTGTGAAAACTTCTCAATTTTGAAGGAGAATATGATTCTTTTAGAAAGTACTTTCTGTGCAATGTGAATCAGAAGTTTCACATTCCGATTAGTAACAATATAATCATCGTCTAAATATTCTTGTTAAATTTAACTTCATTGTAGGTATGTTTGCCTTCTGTGTTGAATGTTGTGTATACTTATTATAATCCATATTATACATCTTTGATTTATGAACAGATGCGTCAACGATCTCATTATTTGTTGGAGTTGTCCTCTTTCATGAATGTATTTCTTGTCAGTTTAATTGTATCCAGGATTTACTGATAAACCGAAATTATTAATGTTTTAATAATAAATACAATTTTTAGCACTATGCGAAGTACAATCACTTTTTGATCGTTTACACGATAATGTATTTGTTGACACACTTTGTGATGCACAAGTTATTAAAATACACAACAGATAGAGTGTTAGACAACAACACATTTGACAATAAGAGAAAAATTATCCAGTCAAATATGAGTGGTAATTGATTCAATTTAGAAGTTTAAATCATAGTAAGCCGTCATTCAGAGAAGTCATATATATATACATAACATATACATAACCTATGTTTAATAATAATTAGGCTTCAATCTAAACTCCGGATTACTCTTGGAGGTAACAAAATCCGATAACTTGAAAGTTAGGCTAATTGTCCTATTAAACAGTCGGTTATCTGTATATAGATACATTGATGGATGAATCAACATGTAATAAAGTAGCAACTATGTTAGAGGCAAACAACATGCGTTACATTAACTTCCACAGATCTGATACAAATATACTACATTATATAAACATACATACTATGCTATATGTACTATAGGCATTCAATTAAGTCGATTCAGTAAACATTTTGTAGTTAACGTATACACCGACAAACTAATATCATAACAAATTTATCTAAACGTGCATCATTTAATGTTCATAAGCTCTCGTCATTGTTGCGAAGTGTCATCTCATGAACTGAATGAGATTCTTATTGTACAAACAAAAATCCCTCAATGTTTCAAAACGAATACAGCATAATTGTCCACACATAGTAAGAGAAAAGTGATGTATAGTACAGATTTTTATTTGTTTGCTTGTGATTCACTACCTAGTCCGTCTACATGTGCATTAAGGAATTGCATCTTACAAAAAAAGAAACGTCGTGTCTACATCGATTATATTGCTACTCAGCTTATTTCAATACTATTCATTACTAATCATTTCAAATATATAACTATATTAGAATACGGTTTTACTTAGAATAACTTATATGCTTTATAAGAAACAATTTAACCTTGGTTCCAGATGTTTTCCGTATTTGGTTGAAGCTAAAGTAATTGATTTAGCAGTAGAAATTTCAATGTTTGAGCTAAGGTTAATATGTTGTGGTTGTGTTACATCTCGTTTCTATGGATCTACTCTCTGTTTTCGGTTCATTAAATCTATGCAGCTTCATGCTGTTTCAACGTCTGTTTTAGCAAGCTCTACCAAATGTCACACAATCTTCTAACAAAGAGAGTTTTCGTCATGCAATGAAATGGCATCAGATGTACATCTAAATGTAAATTTTATACTGCTTCAATGTGTTTTCTGGTCAAATTGGAGCTGGATATATGAACAAGTGAATATGTCGAAATTAAGGCATCTTTACAATAAGTTTCAAACGTTATTTAAATTATTAAAAGTGTAAATAGATTTCATTACTTACGACTACTGGATGCTTAATTACATTTACAAAAAATACTCATGAACATCAATTGCACCTTGTTTTTATCCACCAGACAATAATAAGATTGAGACAGTTTTGCTGCAAAGTATTGACTTTGATGATCGATTTCTCCATATAACATGTTTCATTTATTAATGATTCAGTAATTACAATTGATTTGACAATTTTGCATACAAATCACCTTTAATCGTAAAAACTGCTGGTGCAAGCAGATAGAGTAATTCAACACATAGACATTATCATGCAGAAATTTGAACTGAGTAGAATACGACAATAGCTGATCGAATTAAGGCATCAGTATTTTCAGTTCCGAAGCAAACATTGTCTTTAAAAAATTGTCAACATTATCTACACAATCTCTGCATTTATACTGTCTCAACGAGACATTAGTCGACAACAGCACTCTTATAATCACAACGTGGATAAAAGTTATGACTGCCAAACAATAACACATCAGCTTTATATAATAGATATCCTTCGAAGAGTTTAAATTTTCTTGAATTCACTGTTTGATAAAGTATCAAGTAATTTCTTAGCTTGACATGTGGTGGATTAATCAAGAACTACAGTTTTATTATAAACAGTTTCATTAACAAAGGAAATTTGATTTAAGTCTTTACTTCATAACTCGTGTAAAAATGAAATCGCGTAAACATTTAGTGCATTCAACACTGCAATTTATACATACCCAACATATTTTGACTTTATTTCCACTATCCATATTATCAAGATAAGACGAAACTCAACAACCGTTTTACTAAAATTGCATTACAGACAAGCGAAACAATAACATGCCTTTCCTCACAAACGTTAGCTTTTTCTGTTAAGTCAGAATTTGGAAGTTTCCTTATTTTCTGTTCAACACAATGCGCACACGTTGTTTTCTATTTGTCCAAGCAACCAACTATTGCTATGAATGCTCTATACTGACTAGCAGGTTATTCACGTTATATAGTGACTTGCATCATTTTTACAAACATAATTGTAGATTATGTAATCATACTCTTTATTAACCATGAAAGTTTTTTCTCTTGAAGTTGTTATTTCCATCCATTCTTTTTACAAAGATATCGAAAGTCGTTTAGCGACAACTTTAAGCAAAATAATTAAATTCAACGAATTTTTGGAATTTGAAACAATGAAAGTATTTCTGTAAATTAAAAAATTCGCCTAACAACAAAGAAGGCAATATAGGTGTGAGCATCCTCAGCTTGACGACGATCGTTTCTTCTGACTGAAAAAGTTTGTACACTTCTAAAGTGTACCTGCGAATTTATATGAGGATGCTTACAGCTCCAACCCCAACACACATACAATGAAAAAACTAAAAAGGAACCTGCAATACAGAATTGTTCTGGTTGTACACCGCCAGTGCAGTGGTTTGATAAATACATTAGCTCCATTTATCAAGTAAATCCATCATTAAACGACAGCTTGTCTAAATCTCAAACAGAGCAAGTTCAATTAAAAAGATCCGAATAAAATATTCTAGAGGCACACTCGGATAGATTAAACTATGTTTTAATTATGTAGTCCTCCGAATTGAATAAAACTACCATATAACAATTTTTAGGTAATTCATCAGACACAACGTTATTACTACTATCACTAGGTTAACCCTGCTGTCAGCGCTGATTCGACGCTTTTAGGAAAAATGTTACATTGCAACAATTGTAGCCAATTTGTGATTTTTAACAGCTTCATTGATAATATAATTACCTAAAGTGAACTAATTTATATTTTTAAATAATACTTTATTGTTCAAATAATGGTTCAGTTGTACGACATTCGCCAGCAAGTGAACGCTAAACTAAGTTTTTGTCGACCATCAAGAAAACTAGATAAAGTGAGTCCGTTTAGTGACAAAAATAAATAAGCCTAACTGATTTGTTACGGCTAACGAGTGACTGGAGTTTCAGTATACTACTGCGAATTTTTTATAGACAAGAATACCCAAAGTCTAAAACACCATAATAAAATACACGCTCAAACAAATACAGTTATAAACCTGAACGACATGGACACCTGGTAACATGATAATTTCCCTCAATCAATTATGAAAACACCGTCTGCCAATATTCAAATGTTCTTTGATTAATTATGACTCAATAATCTCAACATGGTATATTCTTCAACATAACTATCTGTTACAACACGTCAACTATACTCTGCTTGTATAGACAGTAATAACCAGAAACACAAGTTATAAGCAACTTTGTTAATGATCTATTATTGTTGAAATTATTTGATCAAAATGTTTGTTTATATAGATACTTTACCTATCAAGTGTTTTGATGTCAAAAACTTTATAATATTACTTAAAACCTGCTAAAAAACCATATGAACGAATTAATCTGCATGAATAATGTATGGCCGGTTATGTAATGGTTAAGAATTCATACTAACGAAAGTACAGCTCACATGCAATCAAGACTAAAACAAGAATTCTAATAAGGAAACTACTGAATTTTACAAGTTATCAATATAATTGAACTTTAATGTTATCAAGCGTTGTTACATTCTGTCACGTTTCACAACTAGTAGCTGTCGATCCAAGAAACAAGTGAGCCAACGTTTGTGTCACAATAAAAGACGAAGCTGTTAAGAAGTGAATTGATGGGTAATATGTTTATTTATTGTATCGTATCAAACTTTGTATATTCTCAACAATTTAGTGGAGTGAATATTCGTGAAACGACTACGTGTTATTATCACAATTTACGCTTTTATTTGACGTGTGGAGGAGTAGGGCAGTTATCAGACATAAGCACCAGCAATTTTTTCAAAAGGTTATCCATGTTCGAGGAGAAGACTGATGTAACAGCCGCTGTAACTATGGACATCATATTTTACAAATTGTACATTCGGATGTTGTATGCATGCTCAATGTTTAATCGAACTCAATTTGAACATGACTACATTTTGGTGTTTCTCTCGATTCAGTGCTTGTTGTACTAGCGGTGTGTTCAAACGCAGATCTCATATTTTCATGGTTCCCAACATCTGAAAATATACACGATCATCCTCTGAATCTTGAGTGTGTATTAGCCAATATAATATATGGTGATTTATTGACAGTTTGGAATTTTATGATTACGAATCACAGTGACATCGAAATACATTAAAACTAAGCAAAATCAATTCATATTTGGAACAGTTACTATAACACCTAGCCCAAAACTCAGTCAGCTAATCTAAACACTACTTGTTATCAGTTTCATATTTAACAAAGGCGAGTTGATTATATCAATTCGACGTCAAAGTCGAAAAATCAGTCAGTTAGAAATAAATCTGTGATCCGATTATATAGAAAGCCTGTGGTTTACAATATTGACAGCATTAGATATTCCATGAAGCAACAACATAAACACTTGCCTAATAATCATTCATTGCAGACGAAGTCAATTGACGATTGTTCACACATGACATATATTTAAGTTGACCTAGTTGGAAATTGGATATTAGTTCTACGGATAAAACATAGTCGAACATTTGGTAACTACGATTATTCCACTATTCTATGGATAATTTGAATGCAAGTTGACCACATGTTGCCATATAAATTAAGAAGGTATATATAAAATAATAATATGCACCAATTTGTTAAGCATCATTGCATCTAACGAATAATGACATACCACATCGTTTACTTGGAAAATGTTATATACTGCTCAAATCTGTTTACAACAGCTGTTAGACAATGGAGTTTCACACTTGACTAAGCGTGATCGCAATTCAGTCAAATCTGCAGAAGTTCTTATACATAATATTACATTTCTCGAAACTTTGAAAAAAATTAAAAAGGTGAGTTTACTTGCCAACAACGAAAACACTCACTGCCTTTTGTGTTGGCAACAAATTCAATAGTCTATATGATAAATTAAGTCCTATTGTCAAGCACATTAATGAGCTTGGCTTCCTTAGTTTAAACAAAATATTATCAGCATTTCGAATTGTGGTCATCTGGTAAGTTGTCTTTGCTTTTTCATCATATGCATTTATCTACGATGTAGACAACGTTCCACTAAAGATACTGAGGACAATATATCTGCACTAAAAACAACGTAGTTGTCGAGAAAGTTTAACATTGTCACCACTAAATATTGTTTGGTTGTATCGAGTTCAATTGTTATCGGCCATTGGTTCCGGACCGATTAAGCGAACGTTCTGTTAATGCCTGAGTCAATATTATTCAGAAGTACACTTCTAATTACTTTCAATATTCATTGTATTGTTTTTGACTATTGTTATTGTCATCGTTATTGTTGTTGCTGTCGCTGCTGTTATTGGATTTGGTGTAATTGGAGTAATTATTCGTTTTCGAATGACCTGTTTTTATTCCTAAGGGTTGCGGGGACAATAATCATGGTCGAAACTCGATTAATTAGCAGCACTCGATTGGTGAAGGAAACACAATAGTATTCTGAACTCCGGTAATGGCTCAGTCGTAGCTATCAGACGGCTTATTTGATTGTTGTAATTCAGTGATTAACATTTCTAGTCTGATGTGAAGAATTCTAAGATCAAAAATTACTTTAACGCATTAATTGCCACTTTTCACATTTGACAATTCATAAACGTTTATTCATATTTCTTGTCGAATAAAAACAACCCTCTACATTTGTATCCTGCTAATTGAGCGCGTTCACTGTAATCTACATTGTATTTATAATTATCTGTAATTTAGTAATCCGCATCTTCTCTCAGTAACCACTCGTGAAAATGTTGACATTACATACATCTCATCCTAACGAGTTAATTCTGTAACAATGCTGCCCAGAAGAATCACTTTAACAAAAATATACTTTGCTCAGTTTTTTATTGAAGACAAATCATTTTGAACTGACAATCACATCAGTCAATTAAAATAATTATTATTCATTCAACATTGTGTTAATAATTGTAGTTTATGTTACTGATCAATGTTACTACTGATAAGTCAACGTAACAACATTGATTCGTGGACAAAGTGCAAATTCATTTGCGTCCCTGTTAACAAGTACAAACGAAATATTACAATTTTAGGCATATGACACAGAACAATCAAAGTGTATGAGAAATATAATCAACAATTTGTTCTCAAGTAGAATCAATTAGGTACTTCTAACATCATAGCAACCATTATGCAACAAAAATACAATAATCTGTGAAATAAACCTGGTTAAATATTCTTCATGTTAGAAAACATGTACCACAAATATGTCACATCATCGAGTAGGCCTGTACGCAGATAATTTGTCGGAATATATAAGCCTACGTATAAGCCCATCATGGATAATTCGACTGCAAATCTGATTTGTTCAGAGAAAATTTTATGAACGATTCTGTGGTGTATTGACTAGAAATCAGTCAATCCGTAAATATATAATAAGTAAGTTGTGGTGATGAACTAATAAACAATATCAAAGTGCTTTCAACAAACATGCCTTTACACAAATTGGGTCAGTTGTCAAACAGCATTAGGAATAACTCAAATCTTTAAGCAATATAATGTGGCCATGTGACTGATTACATTATTTCACCTATAAAGTATGATATTTGTAGAAGTACAACAATGTCATTTTATTATAGGTGCTTACAAGTTCCCTGTAATGTGAATTCACAGAATATGCGTGCAATGAATGAAATAATATTTTGTTGCATAATCATTTTTATCAAAGAGAATGTAGAATTAGGATTAAATATCAACCTGTGAAAAATTGAGGTCATCACACTAAAAATTCTTTATTCACATTGAATCAAAACATTGAGATGAATCCGCTTAAAAATATTTTGATAATACTATCTGCTTTAGTAGAATTCTCAAAAGACAGTAATAAGTATTACTCGAATTGAATATTGCGTTCAATCACAAGTAGATCATAGTTCGAATGTGCCTACGTATCTATTGTGTTTCTAGATATACTAGTATCAGGGCTGTTTGTAAACAGTTAAATTGTTTTTTTAATAAAAATAATGGATTGATACAACAACAAAAATCTGTATACCTTCAATGTCACGATTTATCATCTCTTTTTATTGTCTAAGATAAATTTAATACAGCTGTCTAATGTTGATTTACTTGATAGGCTGAGAGAAGTACATACGTCAATGCTACTTATAACGCTTCATCACATTTACTGATATATAAAGCCTATTCTGCCGTCTGATATTGTGATTCACGTTATCTAAATGTAGCTCTCCTTGGATGATTTTATATTATTGTGACTGAGAGTTGTGGAAAACGCTGCTTCATAGAATCGAATCAATTTTAAGTGTCGTAATTCACAATGAACTTAATTAACGTGTTGAAATTCGGAATAAATACTCTCCATTTTCTAACACGAACGGTTACATACATTTACAATCATTACACTTTAGAATACTTTTCATTAATGAAACAATTACACTTACTCGAAATTGATTCTAATAATACAAATTTGTTTAAACGTGAATGCTGTTTACTTTCGGAAATTGTGTAACACATATGCAACAAATTAAGAATCGTCTGAACATGTCAGGAGATGCAATAAAGACAAGTCACGAAGAACAAACGAATAGCTAATTATTATTTAAAATTGGAACATTCATAATGTGACAGTTGACAGATATTGTTAAGATTTATGTTTAACAAATGATACCTTTTGAATAATTCAAATACCGGTTTTATGAAACACGTTTATCAACTGACGTTATTACCATCACTAGTCTTGAGAATGTTAGCGTGAAATATTAAATAGAAATATTTGCTGAGTCATGTTGTTTAATAAGCACTTCAATATACATAAACGCGACAGCTGAATTAAAGTGAACATTCCAATTGCTTGAAAACATACAACAATGTTGACAGTCTCCTAAAAAACACTAACTAGTAAAATTATTGTGTGAAACATATGGATTAAAGGTTCATTAGATGATTAGTTGTAAAATAGTGATTTTGTGTTCTAGCATATTTCCTGTGTTACTCATTAGAATGTTAAAGTGTAGTGGTGAGAATGTGTACATTAGCACATTCAACATTGATAACATGTCGAAATAGCGGATAAATAAACTTCGTGTTTCATGGAAGTTTCTATACATAGACTGATGAGTGCTATGCATAACAAATCGCAATAAGTTAAACAAATATGCTGTACTTAATCTCTGTAGTAAACGATCAGATAAGACACATAAAAGTATCCTGATTTAAACAATAAAGTTGTGTAATGCACACAAATGTACAAATGTATAAATAACATATTTCAATGTAGGAAAGACACTGCGGAGTAGTGAATATTTCGATTGTCATTCCATCATTATTGTTTTTGAGCAAACAGCATCTAGTTGATTTTGCTGATATTGATCTACATATTTTATTATGTAACCATGATGACAAATAAGAATAACGATGGTGAACATATCAAAATAAAACAAAGTATTTCCAGTATACTCAGTGACATAATAGTGTCACCAATTTTATATCAATACACAAGGATGAACAAATGAAATATTCGATTTATCTGAATCATTCACTTACCCACTATAATTAATGTAACATGATAGGAAAACATGGGATTTGGATAAAGTTAACAGTAATGTGTACAAGATGATGATGCAAACAATGAAATCTAATCTAATGATCGAATTATACACAATTGATCTGTTGCTTATTGCATATATGATGTCATATGTACTCACTGATGACAAAAGTTATTCACAAAAAGTGTTTACTTACGCGCCCCAACTGGAAATTCAAATAAATTTTGAGTGTTAATTAAATATTAGATACGTTTAGATTACATATAATTTCAGCGGTTAACCTTAATAAAAGTATATTCTGGGCAAGCACAATGTATTAAACACTTTGAATATCATGTAATTCATCACTACTATTAGTCCGCTTAAAATATCAAATACTTTCCCTGTTGACGTTTGTCTATTTTGTCCATTAACAGGCACGTAGTCATGAAGGTGGTTTATGTGAACACTATACACTAATTATTGACTTGAATTATTTCGAGATAATAATTCTAATAAGACAAATTAACTTGTTCATATGCCTTGTCATATAATAACAACAATAACAATAATGTTATTCCATGCATAACTACATATCAATGATATGACTACACAATGCCAAACGATACGTTAATTACAATTGTAACACAAACAATATTCACCGTTGCTTAGTAACAATAAACTGTCAAGATTTAAACTGCTTTCACAATCCAGTTTAATGTAGAAATTGTGCAATTATATGAGTAATAATAATAATACTTGACATTTAGCAGTTGAAATCGAATAATCATCATTAGAACTCACGCATTGACTCCTACAATTTATTTGCAGCATACCAATAAAGAATTGATTTATAGCACTCCTAAGACAAATTGAATATATACACACTGAATTGATGAATACAAAAAGTATCCTGTCAATATTTGCATAGGTGAATTCAAACCGTGACCGTCATATAAATAAGCTGAATACATCGTATCATAAGAAGCAGTTACTTTTTTCAATAAAAATGATATTTAACTGCCATTCATTGTAGATTCATGCTATCACTGAATGCGATAATAATAATACATTTTATGATACACAAGTTTGTATTTATTTCCTGGCGCAGAAAGGCATCGTCTTGATTCCACAACAGAATGCATAACCGGTTGTCGCAAAATTCTGTACTTATAACACCTCCTTTAGGATTGCAATATTCACACAATAAATTGTTATAGATTTTTAAAACTACACAATGCTTATATTACGACTGTTTGCATAACAAAATGATTTTGAACTTAACAAACCTAGACTGCAATATTCAGAGAATATTGCTAACACTGCCACTATTTGAGCAACACAGAGAAACATTCGGCGGGTCACGATCATAACTGTGTATATTCTAATTCATGATACGTCTACAACTGTGTTTATATACTGATTCATACATGTCAAATGTCACTATCGAAGTAAACATGAAAACTGACATTTCAAGCAAGTTTATTAAATTTGTCATACACTGATGATACTTTTATCAGTGACTTAAGGAGTGGTTGAAAGATTGCGCTCCAATTGATATGTAGAGAATTATTTGACTTTTAAAATAGGGTTGGCTATCTTTATCTGAAAGCAATAGCACACTGATTTATTAACGACATATCGTGCAATTATCAAGTAGCCGGCGGTGTTTAATTTTTTTGAAGAAACTTACACTCATTAATCGAATAAAATTATCAAACTCAACAAAACGAACTATCTTAATTCACTTACACTTATCACCTCACTAGTTACTAACTACAAAATGTTCCTGGAGTTTAGTTAAGAAGTCGTGACTGTTGGAGTTCAGACTTGCTAGGTTGAGATAGTTAACACCAATGACAATGGATAATCGTCACGCTATATCCCACGGATTCGGAAATTCTTCCATCGAAAGCCAACCCAGTGATCCAGGGGGTTTATTCTGAAGGCAAATAGACTAAAACATCTGTTCATCTGTATTTGTAGCAGATAGCAGCCAAAAGTTAGCTGTCCAGTGTTTATTGAATATGTGTGCAGCTGTGTCATTCCGTGGCACAGCTTTAAGACATCATGTAAATCGGTTAATATATGTTAATAAATGCGCACATTTATTTGAATGCTATCGTTGTTGTTTTATATCCGATTATATTTAGGTTTTCATAGGCAAATCGTAATCTGGTATCAGTGATGTTTTCTTTGAGTTAAAGTAGTGTCTTGAAACAGTTTCAGCAAAGTGGAAATATTGAATTAATAGTCAAAAAAGGAAGGCCTTCAATTAGCTTAGTAAAAATTCTGAACATAAAGACGAACAATAACTCTATTAGGCGTTTCGACCAATGTACGTGTGTGACAGAATTTGTGATTTGTTTTGTTGCTGTAACAGATGTCTGTTGTTATATTATATATTGCAGTGAATAAAGACTGAACTTTATAAGTAGCGATAGATCATGTATATTATGTATCTAAACTTTTGTTCGAACTAACGGGGACTCAAAGTTTATAAGTATTTTTCTTTTTGCGTTTTAAACAAAAGCTAGTTTAACGGTGTCGATGATCATAGTGTGTTATTTGCCATCTCTTCAAATTGTGAATGTATCGCTGCTTTTGAATGAATCCTCAAATAATTTGTTATTTGTCAGTTGAAGAGGCCAATGGAGGCTGTCGTCTCTGATGAATACATCAGTAACGTAGCAAGGATCTTAAAACCTGATAAATATTTTTTATTTATATGTTCTTAGTGCAATTTGATGCAATCCTGTTATATTTTGTTCTATTATTGCATATAGTAGACCTTATATATCGTAAGATTCTTCACCTGTTTGAATTATTATTTTTTCAGCAAACGTAAAGTTTTTTTGTTAGCATTGTTTTGAGCACAAGTGCAAGTTTTTTGTTAAAGTATCGGTCGAATTGTTTATTATATAAGTGAAAGATTGTTTGCTCGATTATGCTTACTTCTGTTGAATATATAATTCTAGTTTTTAACTGTTTGTGGATTATTTCTACTATCCTATTTTTGGACAAAAGTTTAGCCGTTGTATGTATTTTAGCGCTTAGATTTCTGTACTTTGCTGAAAAAATCGACTTTTTAAAGTTAACTTCTGTCTGTAAATAAACTAGATGACGCGCAAAAGTTAGCTATTCCTTGATCAATAAGTCTCTCAGCAAAAGCTGACTTTAGTGTGTTTTTAAGTAACACAGATATTGGCTATTGCGTAAACTGTTCAACGCTTGCTGATAAATGAGTACATCATATGAAGAGAGAATAGTGTGTGTTGATGTCTTATTATGTCTACGTGCATACGGTTAACCTGTCATCTGGTAACAGTAATGTTCTTCGAAGTGATACAGTATGTGAGCCAGCTTTTAACTAATGACAGAGCATGCGATGTTAACCCTTATTACGTACGTCTTTATTCATGTTTAACCAAGCAAACATGTCTACAATCAAGTTTACAGACTCTTTGATACGTTAATGTGAGAGATTGTGAGACGTATCCAGAGTTTTTTGTCGCATGGATAGTGGGACTAGTAGGTATGTTCCATTTGTCGACAAATAATATGTAAGTGAATCACAATATCAGACGGCAGAATAGGCATTATATATCAGTAAATGTGATGAAGCGTTATAAGTAGCATTGACGTATGTACTTCTCTCAGCCTATCAAGTAAATCAACATTAGACAGCTGTATTAAATTTATCTTAGACAATAAAAAGAGATGATAAATCGTGACATTGAAGGTATACAGATTTTTGTTGTTGTATCAATCCATTATTTTTATTAAAAAAACAATTTTACTGTTTACAAACAGCCCTGATACTAGTATATCTAGAAACACAATAGATACGTAGGCACATTCGAACTATGATCTACTTGTGATTGAACGCAATATTCAATTCGAGCAATACTTATTACTGTCTTTTGAGAATTCTACTAAAGCAGATAGTATTATCAAAATATTTTTAAGCGGATTCATCTCAATGTTTTGATTCAATCTGAATAAAGAATTTTTAGTGTGATGACCTCAATTTTTCACAGGTTGATATTTAATCCTAATTCTACATTCTCTTTGATAAAAATGATTATGCAACAAAATATTATTTCATTCATTGCACGCATATTCTGTGAATTCACATTACAGGAAACTTGTAAGCACCTATAATAAAATGACATTGTTGTACTTCTACAAATATCATACTTTATACGTGAAATAATGTAATCAGTCACATGGCCACATTATATTGCTTAAAGATTTGAGTTATTCCTAATGCTGTTTGACAACTGACCCAATTTGTGTAAAGGCATGTTTGTTGAAAGCACTTTGATATTGTTTATTAGTTCATCACCACAACTTACTTATTATATATTTACGGATTGACTGATTTCTAGTCAATACACCACAGAATCGTTCATAAAATTTTCTCTGAACAAATCAGATTTGCAGTCGAATTATCCATGATGGGCTTATACGTAGGCTTATATATTCCGACAAATTATCTGCGTACAGGCCTACTCGATGATGTGACATATTTGTGGTACATGTTTTCTAACATGAAGAATATTTAACCAGGTTTATTTCACAGATTATTGTATTTTTGTTGCATAATGGTTGCTATGATGTTAGAAGTACCTAATTGATTCTACTTGAGAACAAATTGTTGATTATATTTCTCATACACTTTGATTGTTCTGTGTCATATGCCTAAAATTGTAATATTTCGTTTGTACTTGTTAACAGGGACGCAAATGAATTTGCACTTTGTCCACGAATCAATGTTGTTACGTTGACTTATCAGTAGTAACATTGATCAGTAACATAAACTACAATTATTAACACAATGTTGAATGAATAATAATTATTTTAATTGACTGATGTGATTGTCAGTTCAAAATGATTTGTCTTCAATAAAAAACTGAGCAAAGTATATTTTTGTTAAAGTGATTCTTCTGGGCAGCATTGTTACAGAATTAACTCGTTAGGATGAGATGTATGTAATGTCAACATTTTCACGAGTGGTTACTGAGAGAAGATGCGGATTACTAAATTACAGATAATTATAAATACAATGTAGATTACAGTGAACGCGCTCAATTAGCAGGATACAAATGTAGAGGGTTGTTTTTATTCGACAAGAAATATGAATAAACGTTTATGAATTGTCAAATGTGAAAAGTGGCAATTAATGCGTTAAAGTAATTTTTGATCTTAGAATTCTTCACATCAGACTAGAAATGTTAATCACTGAATTACAACAATCAAATAAGCCGTCTGATAGCTACGACTGAGCCATTACCGGAGTTCAGAATACTATTGTGTTTCCTTCACCAATCGAGTGCTGCTAATTAATCGAGTTTCGACCATGATTATTGTCCCCGCAACCCTTAGGAATAAAAACAGGTCATTCGAAAACGAATAATTACTCCAATTACACCAAATCCAATAACAGCAGCGACAGCAACAACAATAACGATGACAATAACAATAGTCAAAAACAATACAATGAATATTGAAAGTAATTAGAAGTGTACTTCTGAATAATATTGACTCAGGCATTAACAGAACGTTCGCTTAATCGGTCCGGAACCAATGGCCGATAACAATTGAACTCGATACAACCAAACAATATTTAGTGGTGACAATGTTAAACTTTCTCGACAACTACGTTGTTTTTAGTGCAGATATATTGTCCTCAGTATCTTTAGTGGAACGTTGTCTACATCGTAGATAAATGCATATGATGAAAAAGCAAAGACAACTTACCAGATGACCACAATTCGAAATGCTGATAATATTTTGTTTAAACTAAGGAAGCCAAGCTCATTAATGTGCTTGACAATAGGACTTAATTTATCATATAGACTATTGAATTTGTTGCCAACACAAAAGGCAGTGAGTGTTTTCGTTGTTGGCAAGTAAACTCACCTTTTTAATTTTTTTCAAAGTTTCGAGAAATGTAATATTATGTATAAGAACTTCTGCAGATTTGACTGAATTGCGATCACGCTTAGTCAAGTGTGAAACTCCATTGTCTAACAGCTGTTGTAAACAGATTTGAGCAGTATATAACATTTTCCAAGTAAACGATGTGGTATGTCATTATTCGTTAGATGCAATGATGCTTAACAAATTGGTGCATATTATTATTTTATATATACCTTCTTAATTTATATGGCAACATGTGGTCAACTTGCATTCAAATTATCCATAGAATAGTGGAATAATCGTAGTTACCAAATGTTCGACTATGTTTTATCCGTAGAACTAATATCCAATTTCCAACTAGGTCAACTTAAATATATGTCATGTGTGAACAATCGTCAATTGACTTCGTCTGCAATGAATGATTATTAGGCAAGTGTTTATGTTGTTGCTTCATGGAATATCTAATGCTGTCAATATTGTAAACCACAGGCTTTCTATATAATCGGATCACAGATTTATTTCTAACTGACTGATTTTTCGACTTTGACGTCGAATTGATATAATCAACTCGCCTTTGTTAAATATGAAACTGATAACAAGTAGTGTTTAGATTAGCTGACTGAGTTTTGGGCTAGGTGTTATAGTAACTGTTCCAAATATGAATTGATTTTGCTTAGTTTTAATGTATTTCGATGTCACTGTGATTCGTAATCATAAAATTCCAAACTGTCAATAAATCACCATATATTATATTGGCTAATACACACTCAAGATTCAGAGGATGATCGTGTATATTTTCAGATGTTGGGAACCATGAAAATATGAGATCTGCGTTTGAACACACCGCTAGTACAACAAGCACTGAATCGAGAGAAACACCAAAATGTAGTCATGTTCAAATTGAGTTCGATTAAACATTGAGCATGCATACAACATCCGAATGTACAATTTGTAAAATATGATGTCCATAGTTACAGCGGCTGTTACATCAGTCTTCTCCTCGAACATGGATAACCTTTTGAAAAAATTGCTGGTATTTGATTTCATCAATCAACTATTTGGACAACATGGCTTCCTGTTGTACTCTAACTGTGATAATGAAATAGCATTTTAATGGTAGAAATATTCGCAGAATGTGTACATCTGACAAGTGACGAGATTTGATGAGTGCTGCATAAGATGATTGTTCTATCGGTATCCAAAATGTAAAATACAAAACAGTTGATAATTTTTTATTGAATAGATAATCATGAGTACATAGAAACTGTAACTATTACCAAGTAACATAAATCTACTCTTATAAAATTGCATACCAACATAAATTGTTTTTAAATTTGTCGTTGAAACGACGAGAAATCTTTAGTTACCTCCATTATATAATACTAATATGATATAAGTGTTTGTATAAAACTGTGAACGAATGGTTACTGTTAATTAATATACGAATTAGTATGAGTGTTAATGTGAAACACATTAAAAATGCACAAGTGATATCCAATAAATGAAGAAGGTTCATAAATTGTTTTAGTAAAAGTGACATATAAAAAGATAAATGAACGTGTGTGACAAAAATTTGTGATTTGTTGTGTTGTCGTAACAGATGTCTGTTGTAATATTATATATTGCAATGAATGTGAACTGGACCTGAAAAATAGCGATAGATCATGAACATCATATTTCTAACATGTCATGTAAACTAACGGGAATTCAAGGTCCATAAATAGCTTTCAAGTTTTGTTTTTGACAGAAGCTAGTTAGACGGTGTTGATGGTCATAGTGTGATATTTGCCAGCTTTTTTAACTGTGAATGTTTTGCTGCTTTTGCATAAAACCTTGAATGAATTGTTATCAGTCTGTTCAAGAGGTCGATGAAGGCTATCATTTCTAATGAATACATCAGTAGCGTTGCTGATATCTCTAAACATGAGCACATAATAACTTTTCGGGCACACATTTCAACTGGGGATATTTCAGCAACATGTTTTTTAGGTGTTGCACAATATAGGCAAATCAATCCAAAAAAAGTTTGCCTGCTAAAATTATTTTATTAGTGAACGTTTTTTTGTTTTGTTTGATACGTTTGTTGTACAAAATCAAGTTTCTTGTTTAGGTATTCCTAGGATTGTCAATTATATAAGAAGAACATTATCTGCTTATTTATGTCTGCTTATGTTAAATATAAGTCTAGTTTATGATTGCCAATGAAATCGTTCCGAAATGCCGTTACTGAAAAGAGGTGTGCTGTAGTCCATATTCTTTTAGCACCTACAATTTCAGTAGGTTGCTTAATTGGCTTTCCTAATATTCACTACTGTTCGTTATTGTATTAGATGGCATACTAATGTTGTCTTTGTTATATATGGATTGTTTTGCAACTGCTAACGCAGGTGTGTTTTGAGTGGCCATCGCGTAAACTGTTCAATACATGATGATAAATGCGTACATTCATGTGAATGTGGCGGTATTTTTCTAATTGCATCTACATGTACATGGTGTAGCCTGGCATTTTTAGTGTTATCTATATTCGGGATTTCATCAGCTTGCTATGCTTATCATCGTCTTACTGTGATCAATGTATTTTTGAATAATTGATTTCGATTATTTTTAACATCGTGACAGTCAATGTTGTCATTATATTCGATATGTTATTGGTACATTGCTGAATGTCAAGTAGAGAATTGTGTTAAATGTCTTAGTTATTAAGCATCTGGGGGTCTTTAATTGTTATTTTTACCCATAAAGGTACATAAACGTTTCTTAAGATCTGCAACAATAAAGTTTCTTTGTTAAACGGGTGGCGAAAATGTTTGATTGCTATGTATAATACTAAGATTTTTCAGCCAAATGAACTATGTCTATATAAAGTTGTTTTGGGCCTTTTTGCAAAACATTATAATGGTTGTGACCGCTCTCTAATTCTAAGAGTTAGCTTCTTTGTTGACATCTATGTCACAGTGAGTTTCGAAATGTATACTGCCAAAATATGTTGGATGATAATTTAGGTTTCCTCCTCTACAAGTTATGTGTCAGCATATGATAAAAACACTACAATTTTTAATCTTATTAGTATTCTAAATAAAGACAATCTTACAGTTTAATCTGTACATTGTCACTTTATAAACCACAATCTTTTTATTATTGTACCTTGGACAAAACGCTTAATGCGACTAATTACAACTAACTTTTTTATGTTGGCAACGTATCAAGTTGTATCGAATAATTTTTTCAGCAATGTATTCGTCGTCTCCCATGCTACACTAAGAGCTTTTAGGCTGACCATTGTTAACTGATCTAATTATTAAAATAATATAAATAATAAATGCCTGAATATTTTGTTCAATGTACTGACTTTTTAACTTGAAATTTCGTCCTCTTTTTGCTTTTTTCAATGTTAGTCGCATATTTGTACCCCTTGCGTTGTTTGGCTTGATTTAGGTTTGTTTATTTAAGTGAATGTATCACTAGGTTTTGACGTTTTTTATCGTCCCATATTTACGAGAACTACTGTTAGATGCAGCTTAAGATTTACTAATAATTTTGTCTTGTAAGATTTTGTTATTGTCCAGTAAACTGTTAATATTAGCACTTGTTGCACAAATATGCATGTATTACGACGACTGGTTGATTTCCAGTAACATTTGTTCTGCGCGGTTGATGTAGACGTAAATTTTGCCGATAAATGGATAGTGGATATTCACTAGAAGACTGATGGTATATTGTTATTGTAATTCGAGTGATCTGATGTACAAGAACTGGTCAAGTCGGTAAACCAGATTGTAATCATTTGTAATTGGAAATCGACTGGATTGCAAATCGGTAGATTAGATTGTCATTAGAAGTTCGAAAATGTTGATATTTATTTATAATGTTACTTATGATACTGAGTTGACAAGTTAGTTTCATTGTAATCATTATTTGTTTCTCGTTGACTTAAAGTGCTTATGTCTGATAACTGCCCTACTCCTCCACACGTCAAATAAAAGCGTAAATTGTGATAATAACACGTAGTCGTTACACGAATATTCACTCCACTTTTTGAGAATATACAAAGTTTGATACGATACAATAAATAAACATATTAACCAATCAATTCACTTCTTAACAGCTTCGTCTTTTATTGTGACACAAACGTTGGCTCACTTGTTTCTTGGATCGACAGCTACTAGTTGTGAAACGTGACAGAATGTAACAACGCTTGATAACATTAAAGTTCAATTATATTGATAAC
>CM046067.1:401652-506960 GCA_025215515.1 Schistosoma japonicum | reverse complement strand
GGGTAGAAAACTTTAACATAAGTCATTCAGTGTTTTCTACTAGTATGCAGAAACACCCCTAACAGCAGCGTTTCTTAACAAATAATCACTGATAGAAGCACTTATGGGATGAAAACCAAGAACAATAAATGTGATGATGAAGCCGACGGAAGTAGGAAGCAGGAAACATGACATCTGTGGGAATAAGACGGGTATGTGAAAAATTTAAAATAGTAGGTAAGATATAAAATAGAGAGGGTAATTAAAACAAGACAAGAAAAAGTGATATATAGGTGGCAGTAGAAAGGATAAGTATTAGATTCGACATTGCGATTATTGCCGTAGAAGGTTCAGTGAATAAAAGTGTGTAAACTGAACTTAGCACTTAAATTACTTCATGATACTTTTAGATTTTAACACGAAAAACCAACAATGATTGCGGCAAACGACGAAAAACCAACTTCTGAAGAAGAACAATTACTGGGATGCAGCGAGAAAAAAGTGAAGACTCACAGTAAGTTTTCAAAAGAGTGAAATTTCTTTAAAGGCGAGGGAACTGAAAATAAACAAAACTAATGACTTTTCATGCAAATGTTTCTATTTTTGCCATTTTCTATCAATTGTAAAGTAGGCAATAATCAGTACTGCTGTTCATTTTCTCCACACTGACCTTACTGTTTGTGATTGGTTGTAGGGGATTTTTAATGTGCTAAGCACTATAATTACAACAAGGTCGTTATAGTTATCAAAGTTGGGACAAAACTAAATTGAATCTTTATAGCGCTCTGTTTGTATCATTTTATTTGGTTTCGGGCGATAAATCAGTTGTTGTAGTTGTTGATCACGATTTCGAATATCTGACTGCGTAGGTGATTCCGTAATTTGAAGTTGCAGTCAGTTCTTTCGTGTTTAAAGTAGGCGTTGCCTCATGTCACTGGAAAAAAGAGTTCAGTCATGCAAGTAATGGAATTCTAATTCCATTCACTGGAGAGTTTGTAAATAGGAAGCCTCTGGTTAATCATGCCCTAAAATTTGAATATATCTGAGTACAATAATAATACCAAATTCTTATTTAGTAATTCAGTGAGTTAGAGTCACAATTAATGCTTCCGTGTATAACCTTGGCGTTGCGTCATATTAGTTGGCAACTAGTGATGGTGATAATGTTTTTCATCAAGGTGCAGATGTTGTTGGATAAACAACTTGGAGTAACGAAGCCAGTCACAGGTTTAAAATCTATTCGTGTAACGATTTTGATTGTTCCAGTTTCCGACTCTACACTTTCAGTTGATATAATTAATTATATCATAGCTGAATTCAATTATGATTCAGAAAGCCAATTTTACATTTGACATATGGTTTTAAAGGTATACCGATCCGTTGAATAAGCAAGTCAAAAGATTCAAATATGTCTGAGTACAATACTAAAACCATAGGCCTATTTATTGAAAACTAAATTGACAAAACTTAAAGTAACCAGTCATACAAGACCCAGTTTTAAGAAAATCATGTTGGGAATTTAAGATCATTTTTTCTGAAAGTAGACAATCGGACGTTTCGTAACATTTTTTTTCGTTATTTCAGAAATAACTAGGGTGATATTTGTGGACCTATAGTTATTTAAATCTCTCCTGTCACCTAATCAAAATCAAGGGCATATGTATCGAATTTTTTATCTTTTAGGTTAAGCGCCTGTTGCTAACAATTGGTTTAACAGTTTCAGTAGGATTATTTAAATATTAAGTTCACCGAGTTTTAAGTAAGTAGATGCCATGCCATCTACTCCATGGTTATTATTATTATTTACTTGACGTCTTGAGTGACGATGTTGATTTACAAATGTTGTCATAAGTGGGGACAAATTCCATATAGTTAATAACCAATTCGATAATGACATTCACAGGTTATTCTCTGTGAGCAAAGAAATCACTAAACAGGTTAGAAATAATAAAATAATGGTCATTGACAGTTAAGCCATCGTGTAAAACGCATAAAATACCATTATTTCAGGATGGTCTGTGATGCTTATTGAACAACTGTACCAGGTTTTGTATTTTGGAGCTACTGTGCATTACTGATAAATCTTCATCAATCTTCTTTGATCCGTGAACTTTGTTTACTCGCTTGAATTCATGGCAGTTTCCACAAATTCTGGAAACTCACCTAACTTAAAACAGCATTTCTGAAAGCAACTTAGCCTGTTACGGCAATGAAATGGTATATACAAATCTATTAACTTCATTTTATTTCTTAGTTTCATGGGTGCACTATAATTTACACACAAGTTATTTATTTCAAATAAGATATGCAGTGTATCTATAAAACTATTAGACAGAAAAGGATTGTTTCAGTCAGAGCAACTTAGAATAGTGTGCAGAATATTCCAGTCCACACCTTTAATTTTTGATAATCTTCAGTTTACTGTTATATATGATTATTACAGTGACTAAAATTAAAATGAAATGCACACAGAACTATTTTATGGTCACTGCTTTCGAAATTCTTGTTAACTTAAAGCAACAGGGGAGTGACATAATGACAGAAATCTAAACCAAGAATGTTATGATATCTCGTGTGTGTCTTCACTATGTCAAACAATGTATGTCTTACATTGTAGAAAGGTTATGATCATAATATTATTGTCCTCTGCCAACACTCCGGTGTAATTTGGGGTGGTTGAAGTCACTTGCAATGACTTCCGAATGACAATTCAGGACAGAGGTATGTATTTAGGCAGTTATAATGATTTTATCTGCAGTAGTCAAGGTGTCAGTAGCTTTGTATATGCATCCAAAATGTAAACTACGGTTCGGCTTATTGACTGAGATCCAAACAGACTCTGGCATTTTACCAAGTATTTTGTCATTGATTTTTTAGACAAACACTTGCATATATTAGACAGCCACCACCACGTTTATATTTTCTATTGTCGCGAAGTAACATATAGTCTTGAATGGATAATTCTGAATCAATTACTGAAGAGGAGCGCAATGTTGTTGTGACAAATATAAAAAAGATTTCGACAATAAGGCTATATTTCTGAAAGTTGACATTTTATTAAGAAGTGAGCGAGTGTTAATTACTAAAAAATTTAGAAATGAGGAGAGAATTGTGAAGAATCGAATAAGATCTTTATCTTAGTCATATGTCTTAAATATAACTAGTTGTTTATTAAAAAAGGCAGTCTGACTGTTTGAGCTTGTTTGGACTCAGACCGCAACTAAAACATACCCCGTGTTTACAACATTTGCTGAACTTTTGGCACAAATAATACCAATGTGTCAAGGAACTGTTGTCTTGAAGAGATCAGGGGAAGAAAATCTTATTATTAATTGCTGGAATATATTTTACGACACATCTTGCAAAACAGCTAAACTAGGATCAACATAACTTGACTCGTACTTTGCCCTAGCTACTATAGCAACCATGAGCCATATGCATCTGACACCAGGGACCGTCTTAAAAAATCAACGGCACTCAAAGCAGTTGATTTTCCAAGCTGCAATAACATATATCATTGGCATCGTCAAACAGTGTTTAAAAATATTATTTACACCTGTTGGCAAATGCTTCCCGAACTCCATAGAGTAGGCAGATAAAATCATTCTTTCGCATCAATATTCGATGAAAGGTGAAAGGCGATCTCTTTTAGACCAGTCAATTTGATCCAATACTGTCGTAATAATTAGAAAGCTTGGTTGATGATCAAGCTAGCATGTTCATCGGAGAATACAGGATACTTCACGGAGCGCAGCACAATTTCATAGAGAGTAAATCATACCTTACAAATGCTCTTCCAGTATGTAATAGCTGGACAGAATGCTAAGGTATGAATGTCAATGTCCACACAATGTTTTTTGACCTTACTAAGGCTTTCGACACAATGTCTCGTGAAGTCTTGCTGGAGAAGGTTTCGTGTTAAGGCCTCTTCAACCAACTACTTATGTGGTTCCAAAACTCTTTGCAAGACCATGCATTCTGCAAAAAGATGTACAGAGTACATCAGCCCAGAAAAAACACTTATTAGAAGTCATTGCGGAGAATAACCCTATATCCACTGCTATTCCTTAATTTATTTTCGACACATTCCCATCAAACTCATATTATCAGTGTTAACTCTGACAAGCACACTAGATTTTTGAAACAACTAGCAGGTGTTTACAGTTAGAAACTACTATACACTCCAAATTATGACTGATAGTGTACTAGTGTCACATATATACCCACAAATATTTTAAAGGACGGAGAAGATAAAAATGGTAGCATCTGTGAGAAGTACATTAGGAAGATTTTAGATCTATAGAGTATGAGAAACTTGTGAAGTGATTCAATATAACGTGGAGGAGATTTAAAGATCATAATATCTACTAATAGCCTGTTCTATGCCAAGATAAATGTGAAACTGTTAACTCACGAGTGGTTTTAAAGATGCCAGTTGTAATGCTAAATATATGAGTACGTAGGCCATGAGAAATGATAAGGGTTGCATATGTTGATTTCGGTTGCAGTTGGGGAATGCTAACTTGCCAAGCGGCTTGTGAAGAACGATGAAGTAAACTTTAGGATGCTGAAGCCAAAGGCGAAGAAGCTTAGGTGTTTGATAACTTTTCAGGTATTTTTGTGCTACAGTGTTTTCTAATATATAGGAGTTCAAGTACAGACTCTAGTTTGTGTTCATCACCCACGCGTGGACAGCTGGAAATAAACAGGCAATATTCTTTAATAGGCCGTTTTCAAATTTCTAACAGTATTATTCAAGCTTTTCGGTTGTGGAAATTGTGAAGAATATGACCTGAAAAACTGCTTGATCTGTTAATCGGTGATGTAATATATTCTTCAAGAGAAATATCATTGAAATGTGTCAAACTGAGATCAGTAACACTATGTATCTCTGTGAAGTCAAAATGTGTACGGTCGAGTGTTGTATGTAGTAGTCAGTGGTGTATTCGACCGCTTTGTTAAAGTTTAACCGAAAATTCTCAGTTGCAAACTATTAAGTTACATGTTAAATGTTATTGAGAAACATGAATAGAAATGTAACCGATTCATCTGTCAAAATAAAGAATATAAATTCGAGATCATCAGTAGGGATTTTTGTCTAACTATTCTGGAAAGCTGCAACTTACGTCAATAATGTAGAAAGTGACAACGGCGGACTTTACAGGCTACTTTGAATAACTTACAGAGTCGAAGGTTAAGAATTTAGAGAGCAAAAAGTAAAAATTAACCATTTGCACAAGATCGGCAAGGTAGCACCTGATACAATCAAATATGGGACTGGCGATGTCCCATGTCTTTCGTTCCCTTATTAATAGCGAGTAATCAACGCTATCGAAATCTTTAGAGACGTCAAAATATAAAACAAGAACTGTTCGACTCTTATCGCGGCTACTAGTCATGTAGGTATGAAGGCTGAAGTGACATGTTATGCACGATCAAAACTAGACAAAACCATGTTAAATAGGCTTAAACAAGATCTAGGATAAAAACTACTCAAGTTTATATTTACTTACTATTTTTCCATAACGCTCAAAACATGAGGAGTAATATTATTTGGTCGATAGTAAATAGCGTACGACATGAAGCTTGATTTATACCTGAGAATACATAAAGTGTTATTCTATATATCTAGGCAAGTCGTCGATTCTATTGAGAAAGTGAAAGAATCAAGTAGAATATTTAAGATTATATCTTCGCCATATTTCAGTATATAAGAATTAGTGCCGTCAACACCAGATATCAAGAAGTGTTTCAGTATATTAATGGCTCTGCTAATGCTGCCGCATAGTAAAATAAACAGTGCCAATTATACCTTTTAATGAGTTCAAATGTTGTTAAGTACTAGTAAGTTGTGTAACAATCGTTTTCATATGACATTTAGTTGGCGTAAAATGTTTTGTTGAGTAATTTAGAAATAACTTCTTGACTGTTATATGTCTTAACATTGTAGTGAAAAAGAAATAAAGTATGCTTAAATTTTTTAAGTCACTTTTCAAAAAAGAGCTGCACATGAGTTAAGTGTATTGTAAATGTTATTGATATTCAGGCACTTATCTTCGTACAATTTTACATTATTTTGTGTATGAGTTAACCCTCCTACATCTTTATGACCATGCCGGTATATTAGAGTAAATTCTGTACTTAATTTCGATATATAATAATAATATTAATATTAGTACTTAGAAGAGCAAGTAAACAGTATGAACATGCATATATTAAAAACAGATACGAGTAGATTCAGGATATACAAGTTTCACGCACAAGGGGCTTTACATAGTGATGAAATCGACTGTTTGAAAATTGTTATATGTGATGCACAGCACGAAATATGACGTTGTGGAAGAAACTGTCAAGAGGCTTAAAGATGATACAGAAGACATTTTGTAACAGCATATTAGTATTGTGTTTTAACAGCCACTGTATTCCTCGCTACTTGGTGGAATTGTCCAGCGTTATACCCAATGCAATGTGATAACGACTGGTGAAATAAAAAAAAGAATGAGAGGAAAAGAGCAACAGAAGGAAAAATAATTGACGGATACTATGTAACTATTTTAGTGTTATAAACTTTGATATACCAGTCATTTATACAGTGCGCTTATTATTTCGTAACAAGTTGACTAACGCTGAGTATCACTGTATGGGATTTCAGTATGATTAATGCTGCGAAGAAAAAAACAAGAGGTGCATTTAAATGGTAGAAGAATTGTGATGAGTAACAATGTGAAAATGCAGAACATATTGGATGAGAATATAGTATCCATGTTCACTAGTTTCACTCAGTTTCACGATACTTTTGAATCTATTAATTATCCATAGTTAACATCAGCCACATATTTGCATTCGTCATATGAGATGGTTTACATTTACCTTTGTATCTACATCTACTAATAATAGATGACAAGCGTGTATGACAAGTTCACCCAACTGTTTAATGGAGGGCACAAGTCTTCTTTTTAAACATATAAAACAACTAATCGCTTTGATGAATTCTGATAATGTAATCAGAAATGCAACAAAACATCTAGACATAGCGTTTGAAGGACTCTAACAATATGTCATTACGATAAGCATACAGTAATGACAAAATGGAACAACCTCTATGTACATACTATTAAAGTGAGTGGCATCCTACCTCATTAACATAAGATAGCAGCTATTTTGTAGTATTCAAAACTAACCACCATCAATCAGCTTCAACCTTTGACAAAATGATACAATATTACACGCATTTCATACCTAACTGTACATCTCTCATTAAACCGTTATATGACCAACTTAGTGGAAACAAAAAGACTGTCGAAACAAATGCAGAGACACAGAAAGCGTTGATTGTGACTTGAAAAGCAATCGCCGATCTGACTGAGCTAGAAAATTACAATCCTACAGCACCCATTAACACCGCTGTAGACATATCTAACTCAGCTATTGGGATAGTTTTTCAACAATTGATTAACGAAGCCTAGCAATTTCATTGGCATTCGCCTTTCATTTTTATCTACTAGTTTTATGTGCATGACTTGTTTTCCATTTCGATTTATTGATACTCAATGGATATTGGAGTTTCAGTGTGACTTTTGGCGTATATTTGATGGTAGTGTTACCTGAGTGTGTTTATTTTATCTCCAACTAAGTCTTTATATGAGTTCATTTTATTTTTACGTTAATATACTTCTATTGTCCTACAATCACACATAGCACGTTAGCTATTTTTGCACTTTTATTTCTCATGATTTGGGCAAAGTAAGCATAATGTAGTTGTCTGTGGTGAAAAGAATCTGTCATCTCTTAAACAGATGACAATGGATCGACACAACTTGTCCATTCAAGATAGTTAATAAACTTTTAAATTTCATCACTTTTGAGTTTTTCAAGGCCTTGTTCGCTAGGGACAAGGAATCTTGTTCATGTATTTAGAAATAAGTGTCTGTGAATCTTTGCCTTGGTGGTATGCGTCTTATTTCATTACATCATGGTAATTGGAGTCTAGTTTACCTACATTTCTCTTATTTAACTGCATTATTGCGTTAATTTTTTGATAGTCGTCCAGTTTATACTTAAGTTTTCTCAAATAATTACACTTTACTCTCGCGTTTATATGAAGTACTGTATAATCTACATTTTACCTATCATCGTTAAAAATACATTTAGCCATAGCTGGCAAGTACCAACTTGCACAGAGAGTAGATCCAGCTATTTGATCATTTAATTCAATCGAAGTGTTGCAATCCTTTATTAAAAATTTGAAAATTATTGTGAGCAGAACTTTAGTATGATTATGTTTTTGGACCGTGCCGTTGACACATCGATTGGCGTACCCTTTTTTTCTTGGCTGATGACTTATGGAGCCAAAAACTAATATGTAACCTAAATACTCTTTGAACCTACGCAGCTTACTATGTTATAATGCAACCTTGAGATAGAAGATAGTTTCCGTCTGTGAAATTACTTGAGTTAGTGATCTGAAACGTTTTCTTTTCAGGCAACCAGTTACAGCGTTCTTTGTGTTCACGGGGATAGCTTTATTTGGTTAGTGTGATCCACAGCTAACATTATTAACGATTTATCACTTACTGTAAAGTAATCGAGTCAAAGGTGTGTTTAGTTGGTTATTTAAAACATTTAGGCTGCTAGCGTACATATATATCAATGTGGTAGTACTTTTTTTTTATTTGATACGTTTTAGTGAAACCGTTGTGTTAGTTTTTGTCAGCTGATGTGAAATTGAGTTGTATCTAAATGATTTGTAGTTTCAGATCTACGGTACTTCACATCGGAAACATGACGACACTGTGTAGAATAAATTATATGGAACGGGACAAATAGATAGACAAATAGACACTTCTGAATCCTGAAGTGACTCGTGCTAATAAAATGAACTGTCGCTGTTTGTATAAAATTATTTTCGGTGTGTGACAAATATTCTCGTTTATGCTTTGTCATTTAATTGTAGATGGACGTTGATTTGTCGAAAGGTAACTTCTTCATATTCATAAATGAGAGTTTCTATGACGGTTGATAAATTATAAGTGAGTTACGTGCATTTTGATAAAATCGAAGCAAACTCTTGTAAATGTGAATTGAGGGTTTGAAATTAATACATAAATGGTAAGCACCAAATGTATGATTTGGTCGATACAGATGAATATTACGATTAGAATAGAAAAAAGACATGAACATTTTAATAGACTGGTGATTGCAGTATGTTCTATTGGGAACAGTACGTATTGTATGAAATAAGAATTAAAAACGCATGGCGACCCTATTAAATGGGAAACAACAAAGTCGATGGTGATGATGGAAGCATTTGCCGACAGATTATTGTGAACAGTTCCTCAGGTAAGTCATGTTAACAATAATCTGCAAATGTAATAAACTGTGAGTTCAATGCTTGGGGTGTGGAAAATATGGTAAGCATAACATTTTTTACTGTTCACTAATGTCATAGCAGAGTAATGAGCTACCAATCAGTTTCCAACTAACACTCATGGTTTATTAAATACCTTGTTGTTAAACCATTTGAAAGTGGTTATCGGCAAAACTCTGCATTTAAGCTTTGCTATAGTCGGAATTCATTGACGGGAAACATGATAAAGCTTGAAATGGAAGATATTTACAATTAAGTTCATCAAAACAAATTGATTTGTTGCATTTGCGATAATCCAGAATTTGATTTCTTCTACTAGTTGTCGCTGATGGCACTATTTAGAATTAATGGCTTCTCTATGGAATGTAAGGTAAACGAATGATGTTAGTTTTATTAGACTTGTGCGACTTATTTATTCGTGTATACTAGTTTGTGATGTTATCACTTAATCAACCGTGTAAAGTCTTACACGAAAGTGTTAAATCAAGTGACTGTGCGTCAATAACGCAAGAGGACAGGAAGTTATGAAAATGTATCACAGGAGAAACTCAAATGATCATTGTGGTAATGATTACGAGTATCGATTAGCAACACTATGTACTTTAAAGTTATTCATGAAAACACCTGAAAGTCCTTGGTATTGAACCTCGTGTAGCGTTGTAGATGTACATCAATGAGAAGTCCAATATCAGGAGGGTATGTATATGAAGTTCTTCAATGATAACCATCTGAAATCTTTCAATGGTGAATGAGAGCAACAAATCAAAATCAATCGCTACAAAATCATTAAAATTTCCTTAACGACGTTTTGATAAATTTAATTAAGTAGTGTGATAAATTGTCTTAAAAATTTATTCATGTAAATTGACATTTTGGATTTAGAAAGTTTGTATTTGATATCACTGGTTGATTTGTGTTAGACAACCAACTTTTGAGAACTACGTACTACCACTGGATAACGAAAGAAAATAAACATCAATAAAATAATGAAGTTCATTGAAACAAATTAAGGTCTTTTAAACACCAAGAGTATTAATTATCGAAATGATTGATATGTGAAACACTGGTATGCGACTTATTGGAAATGAAGTCTAGTTTAACCATATAGAACAGACTCACTGAGCATGCTGATTACCCAACTGGTCTTGTAAGTTTTATGAGCTGTGATGGGTGAATGACTAACAAAATCATATAATGAACACTCAATATTATTGACTATCATCCATATATTTGCAGCCAGACGGGATTGTTATACCTGGCGATTCAAGATGAGTAACTAACTTTTTGAATTGTTTTCCACATGACTGTCTCGTTTATTCTGAGTGTACGTATATTGAAGATTTTATTGATGTTGTTGTCATGTTGCCATCTCCGTAATCTCCCATCAGACTCATAAATTGTTATCATATCATTTATCATTCAGGAACTATAATCCATTAACTATGCATCTATATGCATATTCCGTAGTCATTATTGTCTAGGTTATGTAAGAATGTTATTCTTCCTATTGGTGTGATGCGTAGTCAAACTTTGTGTGTATATACATGAATGAGTGAAATATAATCCGACTGACTGTCTGGTTGTTTGCTTAATTGACTTGTGTTCTTCACTTCGGCTTGTGAACTAGTAGTCACGGTGCAGATGTGTTTGGTCACTAGTTATTACTGTCGAGGTTTCACTAATTTCCAAACTTTGTGATTTACCGGTTATTCACGATATAATAAGGATATTCTTGTATCCATTAAGGGTTGATTCTGACTGTTGAATTCATTTTTCATACACTGTTAGTTAAACTAAGGCATTGAATAGAGGTGTAACTAATACATTGGAACCGTACATGAAGTAGTTGAATGTTAGTGTAGGTAGTGTTGGTGATTACAGCACAACTAGTTAGTTTGTATTGGATTGTGACTGGCAATCGAAATTATGAACCCGCGTTCCATCCTTTATAAAACTCGTCAGCTGAGAGTTTTATTTGATTTGTATCTTGTGTTTCAGACATTTTTATAAATGAACATTGTGAATTACAATAAATAAGATTCTAATCTCAATTCAGACCACAAATTCAAACCATACAATTTAGTATCTTCAACTGAAAGAAATAACTTTCTATTGCCAACATTCTTAACAAATACGATGTCGTCAATGCATCGATCATTTGATGCATCTCAACATGCTAATAATCTTCATAATGATAATGTTGTTTGGTGATCATCACGAGAATATGCCTTACTAGCATTATCTGATACAACTTCGTATCCAATATTACAAGAAAATGGTCAAGGTAGTTATGGTCCACCACCAAATTGGTATGAATCTGAACTACCACAAGGTTGTGAAGTGTTCATTGGTAAGGTACCACGTGATTGTTATGAAGATGAATTAGTGTCAATATTTTAATTGGTTGACAAAATTTGTATGTTTCGTTTAATGATGGATTCCATTTAATATAATTGTGGTTATGGTTTCTGTATGTATGCAAATCGTAATGATGCTAAACGTGCTGTCATTGAATTAGATTGTTATGATATCCGTAGAAGTAAAATGTTAGGCGTCTGTTTAAGCATTGATAATTGTTGACTATTTATCAGTGGTATTGTGGTGGATACTACTTATAAGTCATCAATAAGTAGTAGGTAGCAGAGCGTCAGAAGAAATCGGGAAGAATCAGTAAACAGCAGACGAGACGAGTTGCGAGAGGGCAAGAGGTGAAGCATGATAGAAATACAGAGGACAATCGAGAACAACCAAGAGAAGCAGGCTGATAAACCATACAGTCCAGACAACGCGGAGGATGTGCAAATTGATGCTTGGAAGTAATGTATGTAATATTTTATGACCTACTCTGTTTTCGCCCGATAAACAATGCTTACCCAATTGTTGTTCTTCACAATTGGTGTCGCTGCCTTGGTACGAGATGAAGATTCCGTGGCCGCAACCGTTCGAGGATGGAGACGTCGGGGCATTTCTGCGGCAGTTCGAAGCCACTGCGGAGCTGGTCGGCGTGCGGGGACAAAAGGCGAAGGTGACGGTACTCGGTACCCTGCTGCGGAGTCGTGCAAAGGCGGTGCTCGACGACGTGGAGCTGGCTGACGGTGGGGCCACGTTAGAGGAGGTGGTGGCCAGGTTGGTGTCTGAATTCGACAGTCCAGCGGACAGGGAGTTAGCCTTCTCTCTTTGAAACGTCTTTACGGGTTGTGGGGTATGGTTAACATGGGCGCGTTGTATACAAGAGTTCGTATAAATGGAAGAGTACTAGTGTGTCTAGTTGATACTGACGCGGCTATATCCTTAATAGATATAGAATTGTGTCGGGAGATCAGGGCGTGTTCACTAGCAGTACAAACAGTGAGCGGGCATGCACTGAAAATTTTAGGAGTGTCAGACTGTTGTGTCGAAGTCGGAGATTGCGTCGTTCGATATCCATTTGTAGTTACTAAAGACATACAGCAAACAATACTGGGGCAGACTTCCTTAGAGAGGTGGAGGCGGTCATCGACACAAAGAACAAGACAGTTAACATTAAGTATGGGCATTTTAGAGTACATGAGAACAGTCAGATAGCTAAGACACAAGCCGCGATCCTACCGCAAGAGAACATAGAAAATATCAATAAGGTAGTAGCAAAGTACGGAAGCCTGTTCACCGACGACGGAAAGGCCTATGGTTATTGTGATAAGGTGACGCACGAAATCCCTGTAAACAGTCGTAAGAAGACAACGTTCTACACACGCCGAATACCAGTTCATCTAGAGACGGAAGTAAATCGGCAAGTGGAAGAGATGTTGCGGGACGGAATAATTGAAGAGGCTGATAGTCGTTACAACTCACCTGTGCTGCTAGTAAAGAAATCCAACGGAAAATACAGATTCTGCGTCGATTTCAGAGAGCTAAACAGCATAACTGAGTTGAAGCCATGCCCAATGCCAACTGTAGCCGAAACCCTGGATCGCTTACAATAAGCAAAGTTGTTTACTTTACTGGACCTCAGGTCACAGTATCGGCAGCTACCGATAAAAGCGGATGACAGGTACAAGACAGCCTTCACTGTTGGTCACAGACAGTATCAGTTTAGAAGAATGCCATTTGGGCTGGCGGGAGCGCCATTCACATTTAGAAGATTAATGAATTTATTGTTACGAAATCTTGAGAATGTGGGGGTGAACGGGGACGATTTGGTGGTTTACAGTAAAACAGAGAGAGACCACGCAGGACATCTAGAAGCAGTACTCAAACGAATCGAGGAATTTGGGTTGCGCATCAATAAGAAGAAGTCACAGATAGCCAAATGTAACATCACAATGCTGGGGTATAAAGTAGGAGATGGTGAAAAGAAGCCATTACCCGAGAAAATTTTGACGATCCAGAAAATAACGGCACCCACTACGGATAGGAAACTCAGGCAGTTTATAAGAAGAGCAGCATTCTACAGCCGCTTTATGAAGAACTTTAATGAGATCGCCGCACCACTATATAAACTACTAAGCAGTAGAAAATTTATTTGGACAGAGGAGGCTCAGAAAACCTTTCATCGGATCAAGCAGCTATTAAACGCAAAGCAGATGACATTGAGACTTCCGGTCCGTGGAAAACAGTTCACAGTGGCCACAGATGCCAGTGATTTTGGCATTGGGGCAGTATATAGGCAGGATGACAGCGTAGTGGAATATGCCAGCCGCTTTTAAACACCAACGGAACAGAAGTACTCGACCATCGAGAAAGAGTGTCTAGCGATCGTTTGGGCAGTAGATAAGTGGAGACCGTATCTGCAAGGCCAGCCATTTCACATCGAGACCGACCACAAGCCACTTCAGTGGTTGAAAACGGCAAAAGACCCCCGAAGAAAATTGTCACGATGGACACTACGCCTGCAAGAATATGATTTCACGATTGGTCGCATACCAGGAAGCCGAAACGTAATAGCTGACTACCTGTCAAGACCGTGTGAGGACGCTAGCTTACTGGAAGTAGCCTGTGGAGTCAACTGAGTGCTAACAGACCTAGAAAGACTACTTCGTTGCCAGAAAGCAGATCCAACGCTTAGGACGGTGAGACAAGCGTTAACTGAAGCAGTGGATGACGAATCAGTGCACTTTAGCAGAGAGGTAAAGACGTTGTTAAGCCAAAAGGACAGATTAAGATTAAATGCAGCTGGAGTGTTAACATGGAAAGACAATGATGGAAGCTGGATACCTGTAATTCCAAAGCCATTACGACATGAACTAATCAGCGAATGCCACCAATTAGCACACACAGGTGTCGCAAGAACCACTGACCTCCTGAGACAGAGTGCTTACTGGCCAGGAATGCAAGAAGACGTGATGAGATACGTCCTCGCCTGCCCTCAATGTCAGTTAATGAAAGGGGATAAATGCATACGCACTTCGTTACAGCCCACCCCCGTAACGACAGTAGGCGATCCGTGGTCAGTGGACGTAATGGGTCCATTTCCCCAGACATCAAGCGGTAACCAGTACGTGTTGGTGATGACTGAGCATGCTACGCGTTGGGTAGAGGCTGTGGCGATTCCTGATCAACGCGAAACGATGGTGACCGAAGCAGTGATGCGGCACATCGTGGCCGATCGCGGCGTTCCGAGAATGATATTGACCGACCAGGGTCCATGTTTCGAGAGCGAGGAGTTCACATCTCGCCTTGGGCAGTTAGGTATCGAAAGAGTCAAAACAACACCGTATCATCCTCAGACCAACGGACTAACTGAACGAAATAATCACACTCTAAAAGAGTGGTTAGCAGCAAAGGGGGGTTACTGGGAGACGGAATTACCGATGATATTATTAGCACATCGAGCCTTGAATCAAGGAACAACAAAAAAGTCGTCGATTCAGCTGATGTACGGAAGATGACCACGACTTTCAGGCAGCAACATCGCCTTGCCACAGCCACGAAAGTGGAATAATAGGAAATGGAAGGAAGAGCGGAAACAAGCGGTGAAAAACATACAACGGAAACAGGAAGTGGATGTTAATCGATCAGAACAGCACAAGGGGAATCAGCTGAGACACTTTTCAGTAAAAGATCTGGTGAAGTGTAGAGGACGGAGGAGCATAACGGGTAGTGGACTAGGCTTAAAAAAAGTACTCCCCAAATAAGAGGGTCCGTATACAGTCATCGCTCGGCGTGGACCGGTATACACCATCAAGAAGGACAACAAAGAAAAGCGTGTAAACATAAGACAATTGCAAAAATGGATATTTAAGGGGTTGTTGTGGAGATAGTTAATTTATTAATGCTGATATCACGAATTGATCTGAACCAGACAACCATTGATCACCTGGAAGCACTGGACAGCTGTTTCGTCCTAGTATGGAACTCCTCAGCAGTGCGCATCCACGACCCTGGTGGGGATCGAACCCAGGACCCCCTGATGAGGTCGCGCAAACGTAACACGAATTGACTGAATTAGAAATATCAACCATTAGGAGCCGGCTCAGTGGTCCAATGGTAAAGCGCTCGTCGCAGAGCCAGAGAGTCCTGGGTTCGATCTCCACCAGGGTCGTGGATGCGCACTGCTGAGGAGTCCCATACTAGGACGAAACAGCTGTCCGGTGCTTCCAGGTGATCAATGGTTGTCTGGTTCAGATCAATTCGTGATATCAGCATTAATAAAAATGGATATGTTGGAATGATGGGGCAAATACGCAGAAACAACCAGCAACTACAGAAGCACGAAGGTCGGCGCGCATACGAGCACAGCAGTTAAATGGAGGGGCGAGTGTGGTGGATACTTCTTATAAGTCATCAATAAGTAGTAGGTAGCAGAGCGTCAGAAGAAATCGGGAAGAATCAGTAAACAGCAGACGAGACGAGTTGCGAGAGGGCAAGAGGTGAAGCATGATAGAAATACAGAGGACAATCGAGAACAACCAAGAGAAGCAGGCTGATAAACCATACAGTCCAGACAACGCGGAGGATGTGCAAATTGATGCTTGGAAGTAATGTATGTAATATTTTATGACCTACTCTGTTTTCGCCCGATAAACAATGCTTACCCAATTGTTGTTCTTAACAGTATAGCGAAGACAAGATCAGACGATGAGATAATGCTTGAAATGTTGAAAGTGACAGATGGTGTCTCAGATGTGATAGTATATCCGAGTGTAGTAGATGAAGCAAAGAATAGGAGATTTGCATTTGTTGAATCTGAAAATCATAAATCAACTGCAATAGCTAGGTGTAAATTAATTCCTGGAAGAATTCAATTGTGGGGACATCGAATTGCTGTTGATTGGGCTGAACCAGAACGTCAAGTTGATGAGGACATTGTGTCAAAGGTGAGATTACATTCAATAATTATACAATCCTGTTTCACCTTAGATTATAAGGCTAATGAAAGCACATCAGTAGTTTGATATACTGCGTTATTTGACATTTATGTTTCATAGCAGGATACTGGTTATGTCAAGCAATAACTTATTTGTAGATAAACTTATTATGTCTAAGATATTATGTCGTAAATATGTAAACGGCACGAAACGAACATTGAAGGAATTCTCATAGCTACCTCCGCCCATTAATATCACTTACATCCTTCTCCCATTTCAGCTCATCACAAGAGGTGTCCAGTCTTTTGTTCAATGGTCACATTGCGACCTCATTACAAGTATAATTCAATCAGTGTTATAAGGAACTAGACAGAGACAGCACAGTGGTCACTACCTAATGATCAATGAATGTACGAGTGTCATATTGGTATCTGTGCACAAACAAAATAATTCGGTTCAACTTCAATTCTAATTATTTTGATAATCGACTCAATACTACCCACAATATTGAATAGTATATTAATATAGACTAATATTTTCTTTCTATTAGGTTTGTATATTGTACATCAGAAATTTAATGTTGGATACAACAAAAAATACTGTCAGATACTGTCATTTCAATCATGCGATTAATTCAATGAACTCTGTAAAACGTGTTTTAAAAAAATTCGTGATTATGCATCTGTTCATTTTCATGAACGTGTCAAGGAGATGGTAGCATTGAAAAAGTGAATGGTAAGTTCCAGTGTCAATTTGTATATGCTACATACATTCGATGTTATAAACTCACTAATGCATTCAGCACATATCACAACTCGTCATCAGTTCACGTTAGTGTACCACATCAGTTACTGATAGTTAACGTGGTCGTCGTAGAATTAGCCATATTATTAATATTATTATTATTATTATTAGTTTTACTGATAGTAGTAGTGATGATAAAAATATGAATACATTTATGTCACTTTATTGCATTAACAGTAATCTAAAACTGTAAATCCCATTTATCACACACATCCAAACCAGGTAGTTCGTATCATTTGACACTACTCACACTAATAGTTAATCATACAATCCTTTCTGTAAAACTAGGTATTATTTAGACATTGAAGGCTTTCATATACATGTGTCTAGCCGGAAACTACGTTGTGTGCTGAATGAGTGAAATCTACAATGCAGTTAGTTTAAGCGTTGCTCTAAGAACAGAAATTATGTGACATTGACGTCCACTGAAGAAAACGTATGATTACGGCAATCTAAAAATACAAACTGATAGTTAATATATTTAGATTTCGAGTAGTTTACACACGTTTCTCATTATCTAACGAATCAGTTATATATTTTAGTTTGACCAATATCAGAATGATTTCATTCGCTTCATGCTTTCATGTTGAATTATACTATTGTGCTAATCATGTAGATTTGTTCTTGTCGTGCTAATGTGGTATGTATGGCAGCATGAACTTATTCACATACAAGTCCATTCCTGCTGATTTACTGAGAGAGTCTTGTCAACTAGACCGATAAGGGTAGTGTAGATTGATGGTATATATTTTTACATCAGATGAAAGACTGTTTGCGAAATCTGTTAAACAGATTTGAACCACAGAACAGTGATACACTGACGTCGAATATCAGGTTGATTATTAATTTTATGCCAAGTTCTGTCCTATCTAAACGTGTTAAATACGGATATGATTGTAAACCGTAGTATGTAAGGTGTATAGGCATCTATGACTCTTTTAACTCTAAACAAAAGGAGGACATTTTACGAAGAGGTGGAAAAAACTTGCAGAATTACACAGTAAACAACAACAAGCAAGATGTTGTCTACGGCCTCAATTACATCGAGATTTCAGAATGATGTAAACGAATAGGAATAAATAAAATCGATGTGGACAAACAAAGTTAAATGAAGTTATGCAATCGCTGAATTGTTTTTAGTAAGTCAAATGCTACCACCATTCTAATGATAAAGTAAGTTGGACATCGAGAATAGTTTTTTTAATGCTAAGAACATTTACATCTACATTAAATCATAATGGAAAACTGTAATAGGCAATGTAAACTACTTCGAATGTGTTTGGATCACGTTGTTTATTTGTGATGTACAGATATTGATCAGTTTCTCTTGCTATATATGCATCCTGAGTGGATTGCCTTGACATGGCGATAAGAAACAGGCACTGTTTGAATTAGATTGTGATTGGCAAGTGAAATCCAGAACTCGCGTTTCATGCTATTTAAGACCCGTTCAATGGATGTACCTACATTCCAATATTGATGTTTACACTGCGATTATAATTCAAACAATACATATGTACTTCCGCTATATCAAAGGAATCCGTTTGAGATGCACATCTGACAGCAATCAATTAATGCCTGTTACTCTTTGTGGACCATAGGTCAACGACCAGCATTCTTCAACCAACTGTATCGTGTGATTTCCTTTCCAGTTCTTACAATGTGCCTATCATTATTTTTATATTTGCCTCTAATTCCCGCCGCAATTTATTTTATGGTCTACCTCTTTTTCTATGGATTTCATGATATCTAGTTAATGATTGTTCTGTGACGCAGTTTGATGATTTCCTCAACATGTGTCCTATGCACTCCTCCCCTCAGATACCTCCCCAAATTTCTTCCTCAGGTTGATTTTCGTTAGTTTGTTTTCTGCCAACAAAAGGTGGTTGTTGATGGTATCTGGCCAACGGATTCGAAGTATCTTGCGTAGACAACTGTTTGTAATTACTAGCATCTTCTGAACGATGTATTTCGTAGTTCTCCATACAAGGGAACTGTCTTCACATTTTGATTGAAAATTCTGAAACTTGATGTCGACTAACAGTTGGTTTGAGATCCAGATGTTTTTCAGTTGTAGAAATGCTACTCATTCCTTACCACATATGATAATGAGATTGATCAATTTCAGTTCAGGACAAATTCACGGGAGGATTCTAATGTATTCTAATTGAACAACTAGTTTGACTGACTTGATGCCTTCACTTATCATAAGTTACATAACGATAAATTTGAGTAAAGTAGGCTGATTTTAGATGTAATTTCGCCTTTCATGATAAAAATACTCACACTTGGTCAGATTTCATAGCACAAACACACTGATGAATGACATTTGTGGTAGATTTTGCTCTGAATGTCGTAGTCAATTGTGTATAGTGAAGGGTTCGGAGTTAGTGTCTGCCACTGAAAGACGTACGTCAATCTTGTGAAGCAACCAGTTATAGTTGATGATGAATTGACAATATCATGCAGTGTTCATCATAGCTACTACAACTTAAATGCATTTAAATTATAACTGTTGTTCTTATAAACTGACATTCTATCATTTACTTACTGCCAATTGTTATAACCCGTAAGGGGATGGGGAAGGAGTCGTGATCACAATTTGCAGAATCTATTCATCGTGACCACTACTGTTGAACTAATATTTTGAGTATTCAGTAACTATGCTGCTTGCGTCGCACAACTTGCAAGCGTTTTTACAGACTCGTTATTGATTGCTATATCTATTTTTCTTACATAGTTACTGTAATTTCATTATGAATCTGTTATCCTGTTTTCTGTGCGAACTCCCTCCACCCAGTTCTATCTTTAGTATATTGTGTATTTCATATTACTGGTTGATTCAGAATGTTCTTTCATAAAACCTTTGATCATAGTAAATAAAAGACTTGTTACTGTCTCCTATTTGCTGGTATTTTGTAGCACTCGCCCCCCCCCAATTGTATACTTTCATAATGGCATAGTCACATTGGCTCCGATCCACTCAGTGCCTTAGTATTCAGATCGTATAAACTCTAGGAACATCTTCCATTGATCTGCTTTAATGCAAGGCTACTTTAACACTTATCTCGACCATCTCGTATCTTGCCTCCAAGGACATCTTATTATTGCCTTAACTTTCCGTGCTGTAGATTTTCCTGTTTCTAGTTCAATACTACTAATCATTCAATGTAGTTTTAAAAGACCACACGAATTAACTATCTGCTGAATGTTGATAATATCCACATCTGTAACTTCAATAATCAGCATGCTTATCTTAATTCAAATACCTAGTTAACTTTTATACTCAGTATGAAAATTTCCAAAGCACATTATCAATAGCGATAATTTTTACTATTTGATACCAATGAAACGAAGTATTGTTATAGTTGCATTGTGATGATCAGGTGGTATTTAGAAAGCGCATCTCTTCCTATTTGCGATTTATTAGCCGGATGTGCCTGCAGCAGTGGCTAATCAATTTCAGTCTATGGCGAATCAAAGGAAAATTCCTAATACATCTTAATAAAAAGTGAAATGTTGTTGAGTGGTAACGGAATGTATTTTCCCATGAATAATTGATTCATTTTCAGTAATTCGCGATATATACCTCGTTTTCAATCTATTCTCTTAAACTATCTTATCAATATTCTGTATTCACAACTGTCATGATCGTGAAAATGTAACCGAATCATCTTTTAAAAGAGAGCCTGTAAATTTGAGATCATCAACAGATATTTTTGACTACCTATTCTGGGAAGCAGTTACATATGTATTATTATTATTGAGAGTGTCGACGTAGGACCCCGAACACTACTTTGAATAACTTTCAGAGTCATAGGTTTTGGATTGGGAGGGCATAGAGTAACGATTGAGCATTTGTATGAGAATACCAAGGTTGTGACTGATACAGTCTAATATGAGGCATGCAATGTTTCATGTCTTCCGTTTCCCTATTATTAGCATGTAATCAACGCTATATAAAATTTTAGAGATGTCAAAATATTTAACGAGAACTGTTCGACTCTAATCGTGGCTACTAGTCATATAGTTGTTGAAGCTCAAGTGACAGGTCATGTACGATCAAAACTAGAGGAAACCGTGTTTAATAAGCTTAAATTGGTTCTAAGATAATAACCACTTATGTGTGTACTCACTGACTATTTTTCCATAACCCTTGAGACATGAGGAGTAATGTAATTTAGTCGATAGTTACTAGCATCCAACGTGGAGCTTGATTTATGCCTGAGAATACGAAAAATGGTTTTCTATATATCCGGGCAAGTCGACGATTCCAGTGAGAAAGTGAAAGATTCAAGTGAATACTTCGAAATTATATCCCCGTCATATTTTAGTATACAAGAATTCGTGCCATATGAATAAGAATCATTGAAGTATTTTAGTAGATTATTGGCTCTGCTAATGTTGCTGCATATTAAAATTAACAATACCAGTTATCCTTATAAATGAGTTCAAATGTTGTTGAGTATTAGTGAGTTTTGTAACAATTGTTTTCATACGGCAGTTAGTTGGCGGAAAATGCTATATCGAACAATTTAGATATTCCTTTATGAGTGTTATATGTCTAACCATTAAGATCAACAAGAAGTACAGTATGCTTTGTTTTTCAAGTCACCTCTCAAAAGTGAGCTGAAGGAACCTAGCTGCATATTTCAAACTACCTTCCAGCTGATTGTTGATGGTCATTTGCTAACATGTAATCTTCCTGCATATGAATCTAGTGTATTGTAAATGTTACTGTCGTCCGGGCAATTATTTCTGTACAACTTTACATAATTTTGTGTATGATTTGGCCATCCTGTATCATTATAACCAAGCTGGTAAACCGGAATGAATTCTATGCTGAGTTTTAGAATATAATAGTATAAAGACAAGTACTTAAAAGAGGAAATATACAATATGGACATGCATATTATAAGTACAGATTAAAGTGGGTTTACGATACCCAAGTTTCATGCAGAGTGGGGTTTACATGGTAATAAAATTAAATGGTTGAATATTATTAGGTGTATTGCGTTGCACGAGGTATGACCTTATGGTGGCGACTATCGAGCGGCTTAAAGATGGTACAGAAGACAGTTTGTAACAGCATATTAGTATTGTGTTTCAACAGCCAATATACCCCTCGCTACAGGGTGAAATTGTCCAGCGGTATACTCAGTGAATTGTTACAACGTCAGATGAAACGGAATAAAGAATGAAGGAACAAGAGCAGCCGATCGAAAATCAAATGACGGATACTTTGTAACTATTTTGATGTAACTAACTGAGATATACCAGTCACCTATACAGGGTACTTATTGTTTTGTGACGAGTTGACTAACGCTGAGGATTACTTTGAGAGATTTCATTATGACTAACGCTGCGAAGAAAAAATCAACAAGAGGTGTATTCAAATGGTAGAAGAATTGTGATGAGTAACAATGAGAAACAGCAGAACATTTTGGATGAGAGTTTAGTATTCATGTTCATTAGTTTCACTCAGTGGGAATTAACGCTTCTTGTGGATGACAAGTTCACCCAACTGTTTAATAGAGGGCACAAGTCTTCTTTTTAAACATATAAAACAACTAATCGCTTTGATGAATTCTGATAATGTAATCAGAAATGCAACAAAACATCTAGACATAGCGTTTGAAGGACTCTAACAATATGTCATTACGATAAGCATACAGTAATGACAAAATGGAACAACCTCTATGTACATACTATTAAAGTGAGTGGCATCCTACCTCATTAACATAAGATAGCAGCTATTTTTAGTATTCAAAACTAACCACCATCAAACAGCTTCAACCTTTGACAAAATGATACAATATTACACGCATTTCATACCTAACTGTACATCTCTCATTAAACCGTTATATGACCAACTTAGTGGAAACAAAAAGACTGTCGAAACAAATGCAGAGACACAGAAAGCGTTGATTGTGACTTGAAAAGCAATCGCCGATCTGACTGAGCTAGAAAATTACAATCCTACAGCACCCATCAACACCGCTGGAGACATATCTTACTCAGCTATTGGGATAGTTTTTCAACAATTGATTAACGAAGCCTAGCAATTTCATTGGCATTCGCCTTTCATTTTTATCTACTAGTTTTATGTGCATGACTTGTTTTCCATTTCGATTTATTGATACTCAATGGATATTGGAGTTTCAGTGTGACTTTTGGCGTATATTTGATGGTAGTGTTACCTGAGTGTGTTTATTTTATCTCCAACTAAGTCTTTATATGAGTTCATTTTGTTTTTATGTTAATGTATTTTTATTGCCTTACAATCGCACATAGCCCGTTAGCTATCTTTGTGATCAGTCATTGACCATTACCGCTCTTTTTCATTCGAATTTGTTATGTATAACATGTTGATGTGCTAGTCAGTGGGTTTAACAACATTTATGGGGCCACCTTCTTAGTTTGTGAATGGCGATTTATTAGTACTTTGGGAGGTTATTCGACTGTCAAGTGTCTGAATTTTCTCATTAATAATATGTGACGTAAAACAATTGGATTGTATAGGTTTGTTGATCGGCAGCAGCCGCTATTACTAACTGTCAGCTGGATGCTTTTGCCTGAATTCACATTGCAAAACACAACATTGGGCTTGAGTACTGAATTAAATATGGTATCAATAAGTGACCAGTGTGTTTGACCTTAGGATGTAAGAATTCTCATTGTGTGAACTATAAAATGTGATCTTTAACACGGAACGGAGGTACAATGGGCAAAATATTTTGCTACGAGGCTACTGAGTCCAGACAGCCGCACTTGTGCAACGAGTATATATATATGTATATATCGTTTATACATAACTCGTACTTGTAAACTAAATTTCTTTGTGGAGCATATTTCGATTAATAGTTGAATATTAGTTAAGCTCTGTTAACATCTGAAAGCATGGTGATCGCATAGGTTGTTGGCAAGACGAATAATCAGCTTGATTTACTGCCTGTTTAAAAGCATCCTGGAGTGCTACAGATATGTTTTACTTATCACGTCATTTACATGAGCGTTGATGTAAGGCTTTAGAAAGCATTTGGTGACTTAGAATATCAGTAATACTTGCTAAAAGCCTTAGATTTTTTGTAACGTAATTTCTTATCTAAAATTGTCTATTTTCGCCGTAATCTTACAGTTGCGTCATGGTTGAAGAGGTGAAGTTACAGTGGGTATGTAGGAAGTTCTAGTTCTGTTTAACCTACTGTACTTGGATCTTAGTCTTTATGTTTACACCAGACCTGTAAATTTGTTTATTCCAATCAAACACCATCGCGTTATTGAGTGAGTTACTGAGTTCAAATAGTTATTTGGTTGCAACCAGCTTAGGATTCACATACATCAACTTCAGTTCTTAACAACATCAACAATCGGATATAAACAATCTTAAATTACGTATTAAGAATCAGGAAGCATTTTAGCCACAAACCATTTATTGTGGAAGGCTGTTGTTTGATGTAGACAGCAGGAAACTGTTTCACCTGTGCTTTGTGCTAGTTACCACTCAGCTTCATCGGTTACTTGTATTCTTAAGGGACATGATACATAAAACAGAGAAGGCAGTATTAAATACTGTCTGTCTCTAACCGCCTTACAGAAAGCCTCAGTGCATGCGATGATGAATGACGTAGACTATGGGATAGAGCGTAATGGTTTGGAATCTCAATCAGATGTAATTAGACGTCTGTCAATAAGATGATATAATAAGACCGATTCTTTTTATTTCAAATAAGTCATTGGTGTTTAAGTCATGTAAAACTGATGATAATCCTCATGTGACTCACGAATCGTCGTGTTTCCATCACAAAAGTTTATAACAAAGCAATATTGTGCAGGATGAAAGTAAATTCCAAGATTGCATGATGTTTATGTTGGGTTCTCTTAGTGTTGGTTGTGCAATGACTTTAGCTTCTATTTAAAGGAGACGTTTATAGTTAATATTTCGCAAAGATTTGGTGTGTATGCTTCGACTGCGTTGGCTCTTACTTTCTGTCTTCACGATTTTGACACTTTTTAAATGTCATTTGTTGAGTGTTGGACATGCCTTCGATCGCGGTTACGTTACTCGGTGGTATGACAAGGTGAGAGATGGTTGGGGATGCGGTGAATATTACACACGCCTCAGTAGATGAGGAATCACTGTTTCACCAAACGTTGTTTGGTGATGTTTGCTTGCATCTTAGTACCACATATTCAATTGTTTGATTGGAATTAAGAAACGCTTGTAAGACATGTGATCAGTGATCAGAAACTAACGCCTATCTTTTGTCTATCTATTCACAAGTAGTGTCAGTCAGGATATCATCAGTGGATTTATCTGTTGTTCCATAAATTCTAGAATGATTTATTACTTTGGAAGTGATTAATAAATCTAAATGTAGAATAGTTTAGAATGAGTAAATTCATTTGTGTGGTAGATGGTTTCAGTTCATCCATTGAGATGATTAAATATTTTTGCGATTTTTAAGTATGATATGCGACAGAGATAAATTAGTCTGTCTTCTCCTTCCCCTTCCCTCCCCTCATATGGTAGTGCCTATCACACCCCTTTCTGCTTAATTAATTAGTTGTATTAGGAATAAGTCAGATGATTTCCGCAAAGTTTGTTCTATCCATTTCCAACGTCGTTACCTGATTTCATCTTCAGCTGAAAGTTGGTTTGTTCTCTTCCATAGAAGCATGAGAACAAACCAACTTTCAGCTGAAGAGGAAATCAGAAAACAACGTTGGAAATGGATAGGACATACGTTGCGGAAATCATCTAACTGCATCACGAGAAAAGCACTAACTTGGAACCCTGTTGGAAAACGAGAAAAGGGATTAGCATTTAAACAGTTTGTTTCGTTCCGTTCAAGTAGTCGTGTTTTTACTATCCGATTGAGTCTAGGTTTACTGTTTGAATGAATTTCGAAAGTGAAATCCTATTTAATCTTAGATGTATTTAGGATATTACTTGTTTGTAATTCATCGGTTATATGTCATTCAAGGGAATCATTCATTCATAACCGTAGGGTCATATGCCTAAACTGTCTTGATATACTCCCGGAATAACTGAAATATTCATGCGTGTCATGAGATAATGGAGACGGTGTAATGTTTTTATTGTTGACAAGTACGGACTATCTCATCACTCGTGTATCCATTTCTTCATTATATTTGCATTTTATTGCTATTCATATAACCGCTATATACTCTTCTTCGTGTAGGTCTGTGACTAAACATTTGATTGAGTGAGTGATTGTCTATCTTTGCATTCCTCCCATCACATTGATTTAGTGTCCTACTATATTCATCCGATCGTCACTTTTGATTGGTTATTCTTCATGCCCATTTCTTAAGACAATCATATTCGAACATCGACTGATGTATACGTGGCATTTCTTGTTTCATGATGTTTATTTCTGTTACCAACTAATTCATTATATATTCCTTACTTCTGATTATCTTTTTGTTGTTTTCACTAGTGAATGTAATTTCAACCACTTATTGTTGAGGATACGTGAATGTGTTTAGCGATTCGCCTCTGAATGGCGCGTAATCACTATCAGAGAATCGACCACCCATCCCTGCAAAAATATAATAGGAAATGTAAGAGATGATTCTCCATCTTTGTAAATAGCTTTCACTCGTTAGAAGAATTCTGGTGTGAACCCTTCTTTGAGATAGTTTTTTGGGCTTTGCAGTTCGTCTTTAATAATGATTTTAGTGGTGATATTTGACAAGTGTTGGCTTTATAGTTAAAGTTTTAGGCTGTTGAGGGATTTTAATTTCTCTCCTTGATAACCATGTAGTCATGTGTTCATGTAATGTTCATGTTGACGAAAGTCAGCTTACAATGTCACTTTTAGTTATCCACACAAGTGTGACCAAACTGATAATTGTACGATAAGTAATCTGAAGTTCATTTTTGTTTTGTCTTCTAGAAGATTAGATCAGTTGAACACACTTGGTATACAATGAATAGTGCATCATATGATCGATTTAAGAATGAGTGTTTACTGACTTCAATTGTAACAAAACTAGTCATGCAGAAAGTGATCATTTGTGTTTATGCATAATGAGTGTTACGTCGTTACGCCTGTTTCTTCTTTTTTAGATCTAATCTGTTGAATGCATCTAATTCGTAAGGTTGATGTTCACATCTAAACCTCAACGCAAACAAATATACTTACACTGTGGAGGCAACCTATGCTGATGCATAGGAGATTTATTTCTAATCATAATGACTACTGAATAGATTTCAGTAGCAATGGTTGATTTTGCAAGTATTATCTACAGCTGTTCAATCAATGCCTGTTACTCCATGTGGAGGTGAGGTGGGGTGAGGTGAGGTGAGGTGAGTTAAATCTCATCATGAACATTCAAGGTGACGAATTGACTGTGTTTGTCTAACAATGAGATAAATCAACAAAGTACAAGTTAGTTGCTCAGTTAGTTATACATTAATAGATATGAATACATCAAGTATTGATTTATTATCAATCAATTTATTGATTTTTCCAATTTAAATTGATTTGATTTTTTTGTTAACTAACACCATTCACACATCATCTATTTACTTTTATGTATTTTAGAATAGAGGTGATCATTGCGGACTATCGTGGATGGTGATAATGAGGATGATGATGTTGTTCAAGGTTGATAGTGTTCATGTTGATTGTTGAAATTGATTATCTTGTATTTGATTGTTGATACAAAACAGTTACATGCACTTTAATCCCATTTCAGTCTCTTCGAAGTATCTTTGAACTACAGTGGTTATTGATAAATTCAAATAACTTGGAACGATATCAGTAAACGTATACATTACTATAGGAATTCAAAACTATTCACACACAAACTACTTGTTACACACACAGTTATATCCACACACTGACACACATACGATCTGTATATTGATGAGGTAGTCAACATTTCTACAAGGATACAAATATCACATGGAATCGTGACTGGAGTAATCTCCTCACACACGAAATGGAATTATGCATCAGTTGTTTTCAATTAATGGAAATGAACATTCTCAGTCCTTTCTGGATGTTAATGCATACAGTTCAGAAAGATAGGTAAGTTTCACTTTTCAATGGATTTCATGATTTGCTTGATTTTACACATTAATTATTCATCTATCCTTGGTGTAAATATAACATCAGTCGATGGTAAGTTATGCAGCGTTGACGCACGTGTAGATAGACAGAAGATGACACACTGAATAAACAGGAAGATGAATACGAGAGCGACAAATGTGGCAGTAAAATGTTTCGAGTAGATGGGGGAATTATTTCTTGGAAATAAAAGTACGAAATGAAACCAGTGAATACAACTGCACTATCAAGATAGATTCTCGAGAATTAGTAGTCACTTAATGTCTTCAAGCTGTGATTATGATTATCTGATGGACTCAGAGTGACTGAAAATAAATGTTAAATTTCCCACTAACTAATGCCGATTTTGACATTGGAAATGTGCAGTATTAGAAAGAAGTGTAATTTGATTTGACTACTCTATTGAGAGAAACCAACATCGTGAAAGTCAAAGATTTACTTTTGTCGGTTCTGGTGATTAGATCAATCCATAAAACATAGTATAGTTGGATTCGATTATTTCTGAACAAATGCACATAAGACTGTGAGTTTAGTAATGTTGCAGACTTTAAAATTGGGACGATATATCTTTGAAGTGTCTACTGAATCCTGCTTTATTACATTTTCAGGTTAAGCTAAGTTTTAGAATATCCTGAAGTAGAATAGAATAAACTACTAAATGTTGCATCAATTGGAAATGTAGCTCTGAAGTTGCAATGAAACATTATGCTTCCTAGAATGTCTTACCATAATAGGTAGCTACCTGAAATTTAGGGCTTAACTGATTTGAGAAATAGGAATTAATGTATTTGGATACAGTGACCACATAATTTTATATGTAGGATGTGTGTGTCTTAAACTTGATTCTTGGAGGACTATATTGAGAAGTTTTGTATTTGATAACCGTCAACTCAAACGTGACACGTTGACCTGATTAGGAGTTGGATGTAAAGAAAGTAGTTGGTGGGGTGGAGAAGGTTGGGATAAGAAAACTAAAACATGGGAACCGTACATGAAGTAGTTGAATGTTAGTGTAGGTAGTGTTAGTGATTACAAAACAACTAGTTAGTTTGTATTGAATTGTGACTGGCAAGCAAATTCATGAACTCGCGTCCCGTCCAGAATGTTGATTTCTTCTATTGGTTGTCGCTGATGCCACCATTTAAAATGAATGGCTTCTCTACGGAATGTAACGTAAACTAATGATGTTAGTTTTATTAGACTTGTGTCACTTATTTATTCGTGCATACTAGTTTGTGATGTTATCACTTAATCAATCGTGTAAAGTCTTGCACGAAAGTGTTAAATCAAGTGACTGTGCGTCAATAACGCAAGAGGACAGGAAGTTATGAAAATGTATCACAGGAGAAACTCAAATGATCATTGTGGTAATGATTACGAGTATCGATTAGCAACACTATGTACTTTAAAGTTATTCATGAAAACACCTGAAAGTCCTTGGTATTGAACCTCGTGTAGCGTTGTAGATGTACATCAATGAGAAGTCCAATATCAGGAGGGTATGTATATGAAGTTCTTCAATGATAACCATCTGAAATCTTTCAATGGTGAATGAGAGCAACAAATCAAAATCAATCGCTACAAAATCATTAAAATTTCCTTAACGACGTTTTGATAAATTTAATTAAGTAGTGTGATAAATTGTCTTAAAAATTTATTCATGTAAATTGACATTTTGGATTTAGAAAGTTTGTATTTGATATCACTGGTTGATTTGTGTTAGACAACCAACTTTTGAGAACTACGTACTACCACTGGATAACGAAAGAAAATAAACATCAATAAAATAATGAAGTTCATTGAAACAAATTAAGGTCTTTTAAACACCAAGAGTATTAATTATCGAAATGATTGATATGTGAAACACTGGTATGCGACTTATTGGAAATGAAGTCTAGTTTAACCATATAGAACAGACTCACTGAGCATGCTGATTACCCAACTGGTCTTGTAAGTTTTATGAGCTGTGATGGGTGAATGACTAACAAAATCATATAATGAACACTCAATCTTATTGACTATCATCCATATATTTGCAGCCAGACGGGATTGTTATACCTGGCGATTCAAGATGAGTAACTAACTTTTTGAATTGTTTTCCACATGACTGTCTCGTTTATTCTGAGTGTACGTATATTGAAGATTTTATTGATGTTGTTGTCATGTTGCCATCTCCGTAATCTCCCATCAGACTCATAAATTGTTATCATATCATTTATCATTCAGGAACTATAATCCATTAACTATGCATCTATATGCATATTCCGTAGTCATTATTGTCTAGGTTATGTAAGAATGTTATTCTTCCTATTGGTGTGATGCGTAGTCAAACTTTGTGTGTATATACATGAATGAGTGAAATATAATCCGACTGACTGTCTGGTTGTTTGCTTAATTGACTTGTGTTCTTCACTTCGGCTTGTGAACTAGTAGTCACGGTGCAGATGTGTTTGGTCACTAGTTATTACTGTCGAGGTTTCACTAATTTCCAAACTTTGAGATATACCGGTTATTCACGATATAATAAAAATATTCTTGTATCCATTAAGGGATTATTCTACTGTTGAATTCATCTTTCATACACTGTTAGTTGATCTATGGCATTGAATAGAGGTGGAGCCAAAGTATGGTGGCATAGTTGATTGAAATGTCAGTTAAGATATAATATGATGAATGAAATTCCATCCATCTCTTTTCAATTGTTGATTGTTTAAGTTCATTTGGTAGGATAAAATATCTATTATGATAATCACAGAGAATTTAGTTATAATAATACTGTTTAAGATATTCGCTTTAATGGCCTGTATTCGTCAATTATCCTAATTTAGAGAACAGGAGACCCCAACTAGTTTTAGACACAATACTAATCAAGTGTACTGTCTGTTTTCTAGGTTCTAAAGTAAAAGACGTTTTTACCGTCAGATGACAACAGTAGTACTCGATGACTAAAATGATGCAATGGATCCTATAAAGTAAGAGGTATTGAGTCTGCGTTTGTCACTGTAGAATGTATCATAGAAGTAAATAAAACTTATTAAAGTTTTCTACTACCCCCCTTTCCTCCTTCTGTGCCTTCATATCATTTTACCAAGTCATATTTAATGGTGAACTGTCCTTTGATATTGACACGTCTACTGTTAGCCGTTAAGAATTACTGACTATCTCCATATTCGTTTGATTACATTGTAGAAGTACAACTAGTAATACTGATTTTCTTGTTTGAATTTCAAGGGACTGATCTACTGTCAGAAATTTTGTTTATTAATTCTGGATACGCGATGGCGTAATTCTATTTAGTGAAGATGTTGAGAATACGCTGCCTCTCCTGATCACAATGAGAAGCAATACGCATTGCGAGAGTATCTCCAGGACTGATCTGAGTTAATACATCAAGTAAATAAGAGGAGGTAAAGTAGTCAATCGCATTGACCAAACCACTTGTCTGATGAGCTCTGTAGATTTGGTTGAGACTATTTCTGAGATTAAACTGGATTTAATGAGAAAAGTTGGTATGTCATTTGATCGGGTTGTGAATATACATAGTGGCGATTCGGTAAAGTCAGTTTTGTGCTTGATAACTGTCAACTCAGACGTGACACGTTGACCTGATTAGGAGTTGGATGTAAAGAAAGTAGTTGGCGGGGTGGAGGAAGTTGGGATAAGAAAACTAAAACATAGAAACCGTACATAAAATAGTTGAATGTTAGTGTAGGTATTGTTGGTGATTACAAAACAACTAATTAGTTTGTATTGGATTGTGACTGGCAAGCAAAATCATGAATTTGCGTCCCGTCCTACTTAGGACTCGTCGGCTGAGAGTACGTGCATCCTAGTGTTAATGTTGGCACCGGGACTCGAACTCAATTCGTGTTGTACTGAACACCACCATGTTCACTTCTAGGTAATGGAGGCCGTTCGATTTCACTGCATGACAAATTTACGGAAAGATGTCAGTACATTGTAATTATAACTAATTAGTGTTAGAATGTTCAGAACAGCTCAGAATATGGTGTAGGTCTGCAAATGTTACAACCTGTACTGATGAACACAGATTCATGGTTCTACATTTTTCATCACTAATTAACTAATATACATATTTTGCCAGTAGTATCTTTTGTTGTATCTGATTTGTATCTGTTGTTTCAGACATTTATATAAATGAACATTGTGAATTACAATAAATAAGATTCTAATCTCAATTCAGACCACAAATTCAAACCATACAATTTAGTATCTTCAACTGAAAGAAATAACTTTCTATTGCCAACATTCTTAACAAATACGATGTCGTCAATGCATCGATCATTTGATGCATCTCAACATGCTAATAATCTTCATAATGATAATGTTGTTTGGTGATCATCACGAGAATATGCCTTACTAGCATTATCTGATACAACTTCGTATCCAATATTACAAGAAAATGGTCAAGGTAGTTATGGTCCACCACCAAATTGGTATGAATCTGAACTACCACAAGGTTGTGAAGTGTTCATTGGTAAGGTACCACGTGATTGTTATGAAGATGAATTAGTGTCAATATTTGAATTGGTTGGCAAAATTTGTATGTTTTTTTTAAATGATGGATTCCATTTATTATAATTGTGGTTATGGTTTCTGTATGTATGCAAATCGTAATGATGCTAAACGTGCTGTCATTAGATTGTCTGATTGTTATGATATCCGTAGAAGTAAAATGTTAGGCGTCTGTTTAAGCATTGATAATTGTCGACTATTTATCGGTTGTATAGCGAAGACAAGATCAGATGATGAGATTATGCTTGAAATGTTGAAAGTGACAGATGGTGTCTCAGATGTGATAGTATATCTGAGTGTAGTAGATGAAGCAAAGAATAGGAGATTTGCATTTGTTGAATCTGAAAATCATAAATCAACTGCAATAGCTAGGTGTAAATTAATTCCTGGAAGAATTCAATTGTGGGGACATCGAATTGCTGTTGATTGGGCTGAACCAGAACGTCAAGTTGATGAGGACATTGTGTCAAAGGTGAGATTACATTCAATAATTATACAATCCTGTTTCACCTTAGATTATAAGGCTAATGAAAGCACATCAGTAGTTTGATATACTGCGTTATTTGACATTTATGTTTCATAGCAGGATACTGGTTATGCAAGCAATAACTTATTTGTAGATAAACTTATTATGTCTAAGATATTATGTCGTAAATATGTAAACGGCACGAAACGAACATTGAAGGGATTATCATAGCTACCTCCGCCCATTAATATCACTTACATCCTTCTCCAATTTCAGCTCATCAATATTTTGTATTTACAACTGTCATGATCAAAGCACATCGTCTAGGTTTTAACTGCTTAGTATCGTCTCGTCGTTAGATTGTGATACGTTAACTGTAGGTTATTCATATTTTTTTAACATAATCTATCTTGATTATGACTGTCCTATTGACCGACTGACTGACTGACTCATTGAGGTATTTTCTTGACTTTCCTTTTATCACTTATTCTATGACACCTAGAATGTTAAATGGAACTTATAACTAACCTAATGATTTTTATGATATAAACAAGTTAGTGATATTATACAGTACCTTAAGTAATATTATACCTTATTACGTAACTGAGGATTGGTATTGGTAACATGAACATATTCATCATTTAGATGAAAATCCGTCACTCATTCAGCTGATTATGTATAGCGTATGAACGGTGTACGATAGATACATGCATCTATGCAAGTGGGAAGAAAGTGGTAAAATATATATAAGGCTTTGTTAGTCAGTCACTCAGTCATAAACAATGTAGAACCCGACGCATACATTCATTGGTGCGAATTGCCATACCATATTAACATGACGTGAGCAAATTTACAACGTTAACACGATAATACAATGCAGCAGTGAGAAATGAAGCAAACATAAGTACAAAACAATAATATAACCAAGGATCTAGAAAAACATTAGGAGTGAATGCACTTACACCTCTGTGACCACTTATCAGCTATGTCACCTTGTGTTACCAGCTTCTTATTTTGACTATCATATGGATTTCAAACAGGTAGTTTGTATTGATTAACATGGTTTAGATCATTGGTCAGTGACTTAATGAACTAATGTCGTGTTTTGGTTTAGCCACTCCTACGTTTCTAAAATTCTACTCCTACTCCAACCAATATCACGCAGGATGACAAGCATTAGCCAGGCGTTCCCAAGACGGAGGGTAAGTATATGAAAGCCATCACAACTAATTGGACGTTGTATCATTTAGTACGTCAGCTCACTGATTATGGCAAACGTTTTCTCGTATCAACATAGTGCAGACCAGTCGTAAAGTATTTGGTTTATGTATTTTGCGACATTTCGTACTATTTATATGCTAGTTAACACCACTCTTCATGGTAGACCATAGTTAGGCTGAAAAAATACAATGAGGATCTACAATTGTATCAATTGATTAAGTCTTTTGATGCATATTTTTTTCTATACTTATAGTCTTATTATCATCAAATGACTTTTGCTTAAATGTTTATACGGTACTTATGGATTTGGGTACTCTATAAAAACAGGTACAATACTTGATGGATCACAAATTGAAGTAATATGGGCTAAACCAATTGATAGGAATGATCATTCGAAAACAAGTCACAATTCACATACCATTTTAATAAATAACCATAATTACAAAGATCCATTGATCACATCATCATGTTTACCATCGATTACACAATAAAATGTCTTATCATCACACCCTTCAATGTCATCATCATCATTATCTTTCTTCAATCCATTGAATACGTTCATCACCGGATCAAGAGTATTATTACCAAGTCTATTTGTGGCCAATGCTTCTTTACAATATTCAAATCATTCTACTATGTATCCTTTATCTTCACTCAGAAATCAATCGAATAATTCATTACATTCACTTAGTACTACTTGTAGTTTATTTGAACAATCAGTTGTAAACCAACATCAAATTCATTTGAATGCATTAAATAATCAGACTACTGATTACAATTTGTCAACATCATCATTTCCATCTTCACCAACATCATTATCATTGATAATGATGCCATGATTACGTAACATATCATCTAGTATCATTTAATTTATTCATCGTTTACAATAAAAGATTCTGTTGTTACATTAGAGAATTCTGATAAACATAACAATAAATGCAACATCATGCGTAGAATTGAATCAAGTTGATTCCAATGAATTTCATAAGTTCATCTCATCAGTCAATTATCATGAACCAAATCAACATGAAGAATGCGTATCAATGAAGCCAGAGTATAGTTAGTTACAGCGAAATCAATGGAATTCATTAATAATGAATAAAAATGTTATGATGAATTCATCAAACGTTAATAGATAAGTAAACAGACAGTCAGTTTAGGCATTAACTTATTCAACACAGAGTTTGTTATTTTACATCAGTCATTGAAATGTAAAAGGTTTGAGATAACTTTGTCTTATTAGTATTTGACTACTTAGTGGTAGCTTGCATGCATTACTCTAGTGGAGATCGAACCTAAAGCATTTAAGCTTTTTGGTGAGAGCTTGGTAGTGTGATTTACTCTCATAATTTCAGTCGAATAGTAATACTGAGCTGTTGTGAGAAGAAATGACCAGCAAACTTTAACCATGTCTAATATGATGCAGTTTCATGTTAATCGCATTCTATTTGATGTGAATCGACTATATTCGAAAATATAAATTATTAAATGTCGACATAGTCGTCTAAATGAAGAACCTTTACAGAGAATCATAAAAGTGTTCGGTTGCATAATGAATGCGTACTTATCAGGATACTTACAATAAGATCGATTGCAGGAATTTAAGTGTATTCACATATCTGAGATTATGTAGATATGCCACATGTGAATCAGTAAATGTTGCTGTGTGATAGGGCTGGTGAATTTAAACAGCTAAGGAGCCTACAGAATATGACAAAATGAATAGAAGTAACTAAAGCAGTGAGTTTAAATGATCTTGGGCATTGTGGTGTAAACTAGACTGGACAGATGAATATTGACCATACACCTAAGCGAACTAATGGAACAAGTATGATAATTACGACCTGATTGCGTTGACGTTGATTGGTTGACATGGTGCCAGAGTGACCAGAAGATTTGACTAAAAGTAGTAAGCAAGAGAGTAGTACCAGTAAATAGGATGCAACGCCAAGTTGTTAGTTGATTATGAAGATAGGCTTAGTTAATGTCACTGTTTGCTCCGAACAGTTGCATAGTGATGAATTGTGGAAATGTGAAAAATCAATACGATTACTTGCATTGACATGATCTTTAAAACAAAGAATCTTTGATAAACCTATCACAGTGATGTTTACTGATTATACAATGGAAATGTATAAAACACAATAATTCAGTTCATAATTAATGAACTTTCCTGTGTATTAGATGCTTCCAGTTTACCTATTGAAATATGTCGATATTTCAAGGATTTCGAAGCATGATGTGCAACAAATGAGATTGTGAAGAAGAATTGTGAATGCGCACATTTTATTTTATCCATGAAAGTGAACTGGTTCTTTATATTGTGATCTTTATCATATCCCGTTCGATTAGTTCATCAGTCATATTCTGGAGTCAAAAGACTCGTGTTCAAATATTTTTAATACTAATGTTACTTCGAATTCCACTCATGGTTCAGATGCTGATAACACAACTTCGGATTGTTATGTTTATACCTATGATAAATTCTCAAATAAAGATAAGGGTCGTATGAACATTCACAGTGGAATCAAGGAAAGTATAGAATTCTATCTCTATGATCTAATTAGGTCCAGATCGTATAACAAACCGTGTTCTCACGATTTCTTTGCATCATATTGATTACTTCAACTAATTTTGAAAATCCAGTGCTATTTATTTCTATATGTATGCAGCATACTATTAATTTGTAATTCAGCATTAGTCAGTCATATTAAGGAAGTGGTAAATAATAGAAATACAATAATGATGTTAATATGTCATCATACACATCCAGAAAGATTGACATATTCATATGACGGCTAAGGCGATAAAAGGGAACATGATGTGGTGATCTGTGATATTTAGTCCAGATTAGTCCGTTCCAATTTCTGATGCCAGTTCACAAGTTAATAAGTCTTTTCTTTAGAAAATTTGAATACTACTGCCAGTGAACAATAAGATGCAAGTAGAATGAATCTTCGTCAGGAGAATGCAGAATGAATTACAAAAACTAAGACACTAAATCGAACTGTGGCGGATGTGGTTTTTAGATAAAACAGTAGTGGTTTTATACAGTTGTGTCTGTACTTATTGAATTGCAGAATACAAATTAAATCCACGTGTGTTCTGTGTCTTCTTGATTATTGCATGATAAGTTCCGCTAGTCACTATCCAAAATTCTCAGAAATACTATATCCACTGTATGATTTACATTCTAATGATCATTAGTCATCAGTTGGCATTGTATTCAATGATGGTGTCCAACTCCATAATTCCTAATTCACATGGTCATATTACATTTCTCAAGTGTGTAGGATTCTTAAGAGAATACTTAACTTCGAACAGATAACTTTGATGCACATGATCCAAATAGTCTCCTGAATGTATTCACAATTCAGCTACTGACAATAATAGTGTAGACGTTGTTATCGCGTTCTACTTATTTTACATTCAAATCAAGGTTTATTACGCATTTCTGAATTACTTAATTTGATTCACATGAAGAGAGAAAAACGATTAGGCAATGAGAACACTTTACAATTAGGCCATCAAGCATTTGAATAACATGGGAACGTTTTGAGAGGGTCTATCTGCTGAAATGCAATATTTCAGCAAGTTCTTTTATTTTTTATTCTGAACAACACATTCAATGTCTATTTTATTTAGGAATGGACTATGTTGTTGCTGATTTTTATGTGATTGGTTGTATTTGTTCACTTTGTTATCTTTATTTGTTCTGTCAACTAACCTTCATCAATGTGATTGATTGACTTTGAGAATTGACTAAAATGCTGTGACTGCAGAACACAGTAATCAGTCTACTATTGACTTACTGCAAGACTCACTTGAAGTTCGAGTCGTGACAGTTATCATCAATGCCATTCAATAATCATCGAAATATATTGCAAATCAACTGACTTTATGCAAATCGTACTATTCGACTCCAACTAAACAACCGGTGTTGATGATTAAGTGAGACCTAAACATTCTAAGTTTTATCCACGATAGGTTCGACAGCCAACAATGATGATTAAGAGATGATAAGTGAGAAATCATCCATTTGTCTATGGGTCTTAATGGTACCCAACTGAGACTGATTTGTAACAAACACAGATTAATCACATAGAAAACGTACGTTCATAGAATCACGTCACATTCATTCTCAGTCAGCGTGTCAATGAATATCTTGAAAACAATTTTCAATTTCGAACTGTAACATCAGTGATTACAATCGATTCAAAATCAAATAATCTAACTAGAACAAATACCGAAGTGATTAACTGTTCTATTCAACAGTTGTTTTATACTGGTGCTCCTTTTTATTTTTATTGTTTGAATCGATGCCGTATTGATGATTGAAGGTCTACAATATCACAATGCTTACAGATTAACTCTAGAGAACATCGATCGCCTTTTTGATTTTCATCATTTCTGATTGTTTTTTGCCTCATGCAAATTGATGATTAAATATTCAGTTTTTCGTTTCAGACAATACACCGAAGAGAAATGTTATGCTATGAAACAGTGTGAGTTCTATTCATTTCCTCAGTTTTGTATAGAACTAGACATAAAGGTGGTCGGTAATCATCGTCGAAACAGTTCGGTCACGGATTGAGATAATCGGTAATTAGAGCTCCATTCTTTTCAAGATTTTGACTGTGATATGATGACTAAGGCTAATTTACATGACAGTTAGGTAGAAAAGCATTTCTTATTGACTATTGCCAATCAACGGAAAATCTGAATACAGAAATCACAGTGGTGTATCATTTAGATTAGTGATTTACGCCTGAAATTCCCGTAGGGTTGTTGCGGGTGCTAAGCCTTGACAAAGTAGTAGGGTTGCGCATGGCGTTACCAACTCCATCTCGTGAAAGACAACCAGAAAACCATCAAATTGTTTGGGATGGTGAATACGTTTAGAGTACCGGTACAGCTATTCTCGCCAAATAATGGTAATTACACATAATAAAAATCAGTGATGTGTCTTGTTTAGAGGAATTAGAAACTCATTTCAAACGAAGTGTGTATACTCCATGATTTTTGTATTCAATTGTCAAGGAAACTATCATTACAATGTAGATAGATCTTCCCGTTGACTTTTCATGCAGAAACCTGTAGCTGACTAGTTTCAAATCAGGTGAAAATAGCGTTCTTATTTCTGCATACCAGTCACAATTCATTTCAAACAATACCATGAGTGATATCAGTTCTATTCATACACAAATGCATTCAGTATTTATAATCACATAAACAGGATTCCAATATTCATTCTTCAGTGTGTTTTATTTCTGATATTCACTAACAAAACTTAAGTGTACTGTTCATTTGGAAGAGAAAAACATTCATAAATATTGATGGGTATGAATTCATGTAACTTCGTCAAAAATTCATCATTGTCACATTATAATCATCACTCTTGTTATTCTGACCATTCAGATTATGTAGAATCAACTAAATTCGCTGTGTCTATCATTACATTGTTACAAAATTATCAAATATCATTCAGTCGGTCAGTCAGTGAAGAGCATCACAGTACCTGGTAGATTTACCCATGCATCCATGTTACTACATCACATTTGAACGACAAGTTTAAATTTATAAGATTATCACGATTGTTTAATTCAACAGAAAAAAAGTGAAAAAATGTGTGTAAAAAACAATGATAGAACTTAGAAGAAGATAAAGAGTAAAATACACTTTCCCTACTATGATTAAATCTGGTCAATATCATCCACTTTCTTTAGCCACTCTTCCTCAATATGACGCTCAGCTTGACCAGGTTGTTTAAATCTTCCGACGTGGTTCAAACCAACAGTGCAAAATTCCATGAACTGGTGCCTTAATTTAGTTTCCTAGGCTTTACCTTTCTCTAACTAACATAAAACATCGAACCAATCAGTGGCCAGGCATACGAACACATGTATCAATCGAATCAGCTGATAAAGGTTTACGCATTCAACTACTATGAATAATCTCAGCGATGATGTTAAATATATACAAAGGTTCTGAACAACGTCGAATAATGAACACTCAGCCATTGTTTTAACTAATTATCCTGATAAATTTCGGTTATCAACAATCATCAATCGAAATTTGATAGTGATCAATATTTGCAAAATTGGATCAACTTGAATATACAGAGTTAATGCTTGTGAACAGTTTCCTTTCTTTCTCAATGATCTACTACTTCTGAAGGATTATAAATAGACTTAATAGTACTTATTTATATTAATATTAATGTAAGTGAATTTGAATAGTTGAATATAACTGTTAATTCAACAAGATTGTTCGTCTAAACATCAATCAAGTAGTTTCATACTACTAGAAGGTATTGAGTAGCTTGAGTTGTTTTGGAATAAATTGAAGTGGTATAATGTAGGTAACAAGGTTGTTTCGATCCTCCAATGATTGACGTCACATGGGTACTGGAGAAAATCAGAAAGCACCAGACTACCATTTCAGTGTGGGATTTCTCAGTAGTCTTATGAATACAAATAATCTAAATTTATGCCTACCTCCACAATACCACAGCGATTCAGTAACAATAGTTAGTTCACTAGTGACTAATTTCATGACGCTGATAAGGTTCTAATGAGATGTTATGACTGGTGGTGTTCAGAGATGTCAGTAATAAGACAGTTACTATCAGTGTCTTTTGATGATCTTCGCTTTATATCATCAAATGTTGCAAATGAGAATTGTACATTTTAACATCAGCTAGTCTAGTGGTGCTAATGGTTGAGAAAATGGTTTTGAGTTGGATGTATAGGCAGAATTCATATTGCGCATCAATGAAAGTCCTAAGTGATACCGAAACAGAAGACTGATGCTTTATGTTTCTCAATATGCAATGAATACAATCTATTCATCTAAATCACCTTTATAATTCAATGAGTAATATAAATTCATCATCCGTTTCTCCACATGACCTTCATATCCCCACCTTTACAATTCCACTGTATTAATCGATTCTTCTGTTTAAGTCGAACTTTGAAATTTAGTTTAAACATAGGTCAACAATGAATTTTCATGTTACGATGATGATATGATCCTTGTCCGAAACCCTCAACCTTTTAATCAGTTAACCACTATACAACGATTATAAGTATTTTTTCTTTTTTGTAAGTAATTAGTAAGTTTTAAGTGGAATGAAAGAGGCACACCGTGAAACAATCTCTGTTGGGGCAACGATTAATTCAGTAAACTATACGAGAACAAATGAAATGAACAGTAGACATAGTGCTTCGGCAATGCAGGTACATTCAACGTATCATTGACGTATTAGAGCAGCACTGACTAAATGTCTAGTACAACGATATTGTTAGTGGGTTTTGAAAACAAGATGATCGTAATAAGATGAGTGACAAGCCACCATGATAATTCGGGAACTTTTATTGTATCTATGTGAATGAATAAATAGACTCGAAAATGACTGTTTTAGAAAATTGTAGAAGGCATCTACTTAGTATCATTTGTTTACCAAATATCTTGATAGAATACTTAGAACAAATTCCGGTTTAAAGTTTACAGCCGTTACTTTGAGCATGTTATCTTCACCTGTAGCAGCTCCTGATACCCTTCAATATATTACTAAGTTTTTGTTAATTGTATACTTTTCATTATCGCACGTATACAACAGAGTGAGGAAACAACCAAACTAACTGTAATTACCTTCTTGAATTAGTTCAGTTTATCGTATTTGCCAGTCGAACAAGATGATAAATGGTTCAACAGACAGGATTGTGTGAGTCATTTGTTTGTTGTACTAAGACCCACGGATTATTACTGAGTTTCATCATTTCTTGCGTATGACTATGATTCGCCTAATCACGATAACAGTGAAGATATTCTGATGACCTAATGTCCATTACTGATTTCGTCGTAGAAATACGACGTCTAAAACAACTGCAAAGTACTATTTGATAAATTATAATAAAGACAAATATTTACTTATTACAGTTTGTATTTTACTAATTACATTAACAAGAAAAAGAAGTGAGTGTTATCAATGTAATGTTTCTCCAATCCAAGTCATACACGGTTGACAATTGAATTGTTGATTAGGAACTTTTTACGTGCATGCGATCATTCCAAATATGAATAATACAATTAATATGCATCCGAAAACAATGTGGTTATTGATGCTAGATTCAATTTTCTGAGGTTGAGACTCAGTTGTTTCTGTTTGATCCGAAACACTACATGGTGATTCTTTCTGGAAATGTGAAAAAACGATATGATCAATTGCCATGAAATAATCTTTGTAATGAGGTATACTTGATTAACCAATCACAATGGTGCTTACTGATTATGTAATTGAAATGTGTAGAACACATACGTGCAAACCACTCAAATACCTTGAATGGAAACATCAATTGTGTGACTGATGTGTTTCAGCTGATTGTTTCTTCTATTATGATTATGATTATGAATGTAAATATGAAATACGTTGTGATCAAACTTTGTATTTTAAATCAGAATGATTATGTTGTTTGTTTGTAATGAAATTGATATTGACGCATATTGGTGGGGTTACTTCTGTTTGCCTCACTCTGGCTCTACTCCATGATTTGCATCCTAGTACTCACAAACAATCAGCTGGTTTTACCTTTCCTTGCTGATTAGTTGTGATTTGCCTGGCAGTTACCTTATGTCATTGTTACTACGATGTGTATCTCCAACAATCAAATGAAAGCAAATGTTAGATTGTAACCGTAGTACTTACAAATTGCCTACTTTGAATCCCTTAGTCTTGCTGTAAGGAATACTGACAATTACACTGTGATTATCAATATTCTAATTTCATACAGTGTGTACATGGAGAGTTGTGAGGGATAGATATCCCACTAAATTTGTACAATCTGATGATGATCTCATGAGAAGTTAGTAAATGCAACTAGTCCTAATAGAATACATGACAATTTCAACTAGGGATTGCCATGGTGTATTAAATACGATAAGCATATTCAATGAGACACATTCACTGATCTACTCATTATCACTTAAACTTTCTCCTTATTTTTCACATTGTAACTATGCAAAAGTGATAGTTAGTTTATTTTAAAGACGAACTTACTGTTTATTTCAGAGTTATGCAACTAATCTTTGTATGTTGTAACACATAAGTAAATCTGAGGTCATTCTAATTTATACCTTCTGTAGATGAACAGACTAGATCTCGTTGTAGATTTTTAATGATATAGAAGTCATTAAGTTTATTGATACTTTTAACTCAACATGTCAATTGCAACATTCAAACGGTGTGGTCCAGTTATACTGGTCATATGAACTGCATGAAATTCGATGAACACGTCGGATTACAAAATGCTTACAAGAGTCGAGTGTAAATATAAAGTGACGTATTTGTGTTCAATATAAACTACAACAAAACTAGAAACATCAATTACAGCTAAACTACTCAGTGCGTTACTTACTCGCAAGCATTTTGGACGCTTTGGACACCACTGACACTCGTGTTTCCCTGATGAATAAGTTTCGGATGCATCTTCGGTTATGTGTTCTTGACATGCTGAAATGTAAATAAAGAAAACGTCATTCAATGTTTGTCTGTCATTCATGTTGTTGTTGTTGTTAGATTAATGTCATTCTCTAATGGATAGTAAAAACACACACTTGCATACATAAACTGTATGATTTTGAATAAACTCACTTGGTTGTGGGTTAAATATAAACTGAGTGTCATCAAAAATAATAGATCCTGGAATCACTTTCTTGAAAATAACTTTTTCACTGACAATTTTTCCACCTGAATGAAAATCAATTTAAGAAAATTATCACAAATATGAATGACACAAAAATAATGTTGACATTTTTAGTTACTTCAGATGTCTACTTTGATGTCATTTCATTCTGATAAAAGTTGTTGGTGAACTTGTTTAGTTAAACAAACCTGTCGACAAGCTGAAAACTTGTTAACCATAATTCGCATTGAATTATGATGAATGTCACACATCATCTTAATGAAACATTCAATCGACATCATCAATAGTCAATATAATTCTGTCAAGTTCACTTAATCCATTTGTTGATATGATGAGTGAAGCAAATTTATTAGATCTACAGATTCATCAACATCACTTTATCAAAATGAAGACACTTCTACTGTGATTTCATACATACACAATGGTGAAATATGTCTTACTTCCATCTTTACTGCCTTCATAATATCCATCTGCGAATACTATTGTCATATCACAATTATCATTTCGATCATGCACCTGGATGACTGGAACAAATAGATAGTCACATTGAATGATGTCTGTGAGGTATAATTATGTATTCAAGATATAAATCAACTAACATTGAGGTTAAGTTTACTGTGTGAGGTAATGATATTTATTCCTCCATGTTGTTGAGTGTCATCATATCAGTTATATGATGAACAGTGACGCCGTAGTCCATCAACTCATATCGAAAACTGTTCACAGGTCGTTGTACTGACTTATTATTATGAAGCATGTTGTAGTTGTATTGAGCACACTTTGAAATATGAGTGGGTTTCGATGAATTCGTGTTCACTTCATTGTGCATGTAGTTTGACAGTGTCATCAGTCTACTAACGCGTAAAAATTTGTAGCAAACCTAACCAACTGAATGTTTGTTCAATTCAACCTAATAAATGGTAAGTAAAATTGATTATTAGAGATTAATCTGTAGAGTATTCCACGTTTGGATGGTTTTTAATGAAAAACGATCTATTTTAGTAAGATAGATTCACTTTAATTTGCTGAATATGATGTTAATGATTTAACTGAGTGTCTTGAGTTATTATCAAAATCATCATCAGCATCTACACGTAGATCGTAGACAGTCTATACTTTGATCGATTCGTTTCAAATAATCGCTTAAATTGTTGTTGAATTAGGATAATAAGAATTCTGATTCGGTGATAGTAGTGAACTGGACAACAACATTCACAATTAATGATTGATTAATTTTAATCGAATAGAAAACCTACCCAGTCAATATTAAATATAATGGCTCCAGTAGCATAGAAATCAACGAAAAGATCGGCTAGAAGAAATAAACAAAAATGTGACAATTAATCGATAACTAAATTGTGAATTTTCATCAACAAACTACTTATTTCGTTATCAGTAACAATCAAACAAATAGAAAGTGAGGCAAATATGAATTGACTGTATTGAATGATTGTCTGCCTAATGCATCCAATTAAATGAAATTGAGCGTGTGAACTAGTGAACTATTATTACATGATGTGAAGTTAAAATTATTACAGAGTAGAGTGAATATTCTCAGTTTGACAACAGGCAACATTTAGGATAGATGTGACTGAAAAGTAAAATACAACGGCACATCAACTGTTTCCTCCTGACTAATTGAAGTGAGAAGCTTCATTGTTGATCTGTACAACATTTGTACACGATGATCATTTCAGTTGAATGTGAAAATTTTAATGAATCTACACGTAGTAAGTCAGTTCATGTTAATGTATATGCAACGAAGTGTCAGTTCCACTCATCATTACACATAATTATCGTAAATTTCACTGAAGTAGATTGTTATAGGATTAAGTGAATGCATTCGTGCCCTAACAACTACTTGATAATAATAAATATCAGGGTATCAAGCAATTAGAATAAAATGTTGGCACTTACCGTATGTTTCATTGTGTGATTCGCAGTAATGCATGTGTGCCCAATCAATGTTGAGAGAATCGCCTGCAAATTTAGAGAAAGTATACAATTACCCTCTCGCTTATAACAATTAAACAACAATTTTTATCCTACTAGAAATGAACACAGTGAAGAGGTGATTGTGATGTGATTTATAGTAGGGTATCGTATGATTCAAGTGAATAAAATCCATCCACTTTGTTTATTTTATCGCTGCTTTAACAACTCATGAATGATATAATTGCAAGACTATCTTGAATCTGATTTGCTTCCTAATACGTTTGTTATTCTGTTGACGTTGACGGTGTTGTTGTTGAAGTTTGTGAATTGCCACATTTAGAAGTGTACACGTTATCAAGTCTTTTCAGAAGTATCACCAGTATTACTAGTTAAAGCCAAGTTGAATGTCAATAAATTAGGTATGAAAAACAATAGAAGTAAACTCACTATAAGAATTTATACGCAGTTCATTTTGATCTGAATGCGCACCGACAATTCGAAACGATCTCATTGGATTGTCCTGTTCAAAGGTATCAGCCATATACACAGTCGATTCTAAGTAAAAGCAACAACATCAACATATTGAAATTGTTAAGTGTGATCCATTCAATACTAAAATGAGATTGTTTCATTTGAGTTAACAATCAAATCAAACATGTGGAATGCATCATAGTTGAAGTAGGTTTGAATGATGTGACTGTATCATTAGTGTGCAACATTCAGTCGGTTCATTCATTTATTCACAGTGTTATTTCATTGCATAATGTCTGAAATGATTCAGTCTAACGGATATTCAATATGACTGCTTAACATGAAAATACACGAGGATTGACATACTTAACACGCAAACAGTGATCGCTTACCATTTCGGAATACAACTGCTGATTTTAATTCAAACTGATGGACCATCACCGTAAATTCAAGTCTTTCAAACTAAATTCATTTAATTTTTTCAGCTTATTCACTTGAACTACACAACTTACCAACAATCTGCTTTCACTTGTTATATTAGAAATTGGAAAATCTTTAGTTTCATATGAATGCGTCGATTCCGATACAACATACTAGAAATTCATTATATTATTAGATCAAACCAATTTCATAAAATCACTTACATATTCTTCGAATGCTACACTGTTATCCAGATACAGTATATTGAAGTATATCATTGAAGGTATAAGCCAGTATAACAAGGAATTCATTTGATTCAGATGAGAACTCATCGCTGCTAACATCAAGTAACAATGAAATTTCTTACATTCACGTCGACTTAAATACACACTTCAATAGTCTGTGTAATTCACTGATTGGACAAAAGTTACAAGTAACCACCAACTAATCATTGGTGTCCATTACAGTAGTTGTATTTGATACGTTGATTGAATGTGCTATTTGGCGCATCGAGTCTGCATTGATCCAAGTGTTTGTTTCATGAATGCAGCAGTCAACACAAATCACTTAGTCATCATGTTCTTCTTATTAACTTACTGGAAACATTCTCACTTCTATTGTCTGAGACTGAAAATAATTTGAATTGACTCATAATTATCGTCGTTGTTTAAGGTCAATGTACTAAAATCGACCAGCACACTTACGATATACAGAGAGGAAAATCTAAGGCCAACAATCTTTAATGCGAATAAGTAAACATAGAGATTAGATTTTGTTAGGGATGTATGGTGGGTTGTAATTCATCTATGATACCCATATCACAGTATTAGTGAGGTGATGTAGTTAACTCATAAGATCTAGAAAGACTAAACTCTTGTGAAGTTAGATGTAAAACGACATTCTCAATCAATTCACCAATATTTGTTGTATGAAATTATTGCAAATCAGCATAGCTTGTGTTAGCTTGCGACAATTTTGAACACAAGATGACTAAGTATTAATCTTCAAGTTGTTACTTGGAACTGATGTTTTTCCCTCACGTCTGATTTGATTTACTAACGTAATACTAAATTACAGCCCATAAGTAACTAATTTACAGAAGAATCGATATCAGTCAGCTTTTGATGATGAATTTTGGATTGTAGTGACTGAAATGCAGTGTGTAATTGTTGAATAGTATCTGCTAAGCAGAATTGTTGGATAGATTAGAAAAACGGAATTAACGATGCTGTTGTCACGGTAATTTTCGCCTGCATACACAGTGTTCCGCATAATAATAACATAACATTCCATTCAATTTAGTCCAAGAATAACACATCTATAAATCATTTAAATAAAATCAAATTATTGCTTACAGGTTATCATAGTTTCCTTATTTTTGATATCCATATAGTAGAATTTCGATAAAGATTAACTGGGAGTTATGACGAAAGTGGAATTGATGAGAACTTAATAAACGATCACTTACAAATAACACATCAAAATGTGTATGCTTTAATGTATAATTAAATAATAACAAGAAAGTAGGTGCTACTGATATTCATGAAGACGATGATTACAATGATGATGATGAAGACAATGGAGATTGTGATAAATCAATGACATATCTTAATGCATGTCCGTGTGTTCAGTGGTTATTGATTAACTTTCAAAATAAGTATTTTCAGGCACATAAATCAATCACAATCTACTGTGATACACCTTTGTTACCATCAGAACACTTGATCAAGTGGTTCTTTATTGTGATTTTCACAAGATATTTAGGTTGTCGTTTGTTGAAGTGAATTTACTTTTTAGTAGCTAGTTTGTCTTATTACATTGTAATGCTTGAATCGCATATTTGTCAACAAAATTTACAATGCGTGAATTTGAATAACACCACCAACGGAGCTTCTTTTTATAATTGAGACTTCCTATACAGACAACTATGGAATTCGCCATCTAACAGCATCCATGTGGTATCGTATGCTTATTGTCATTCCGCATCGGATTTTTAGGCAACAGAAGGAAAGTTTAGTGTACGTGTGAGTGGTTTGTGTATCGGTCGACATAAAATTTTTCACATTGGTAATCAATTAGACTCCAAAAATTTACTGTTGAAAGTCAACATTCCTTTAAAGTTGTAACATACTCCACACTTGAATGAATGTTGTGGTTCATTTTATCATGTGAGATTCTGATCAAGCTACAACTACTTCACTGTTCTGCAGTACATTGGCAATGTTGATTTAATGATGCACTTACTGTTGACGTTGGTGATATTTGCAGTCATGTGGACGATGTAAATTATTTTGCATGTTGACAATGAGTATGACTTGTTTAACGATGAGGATGATGATGATGATGTGGATTATGGTGATATCGATGATAAATGTTGATTTAAATAGTAATGTGGATGACTATGATAACTTAGCATGGAATTAGTGATGATTTGTATATTGATGAAAATAATAGTGCTGATGACATGCATGATGAATCGTATTATCATTCATTATGAAAATAACAAGACCTTGTCTTATTCGACAAAGTTGCAGAATGTATTTAGATGCACAACACTCATTTCAGCATTTACAACTTATGTATAAAACGTAGTGCACTTTTACGTTGAAATGGATAAAATCCATAATCAACGACTCACAATATTCTACGTATTCCGTTACTGGTGCTAAGGCCTAATTATCATGTATACCACTTAATTATATATTGATCACATTAAATACAGCCCATCTCCATGAACTTCAAGTATAAATATCGCATACTCATTCAGGCATTAAAATCAAAATATCCTGTGATTGAATATCCAGCAAAGCTGTGATCATGTACATGTACGTGATTATGTACATGCGAGAATAAAATGGTTGGTTATATTATTCTATATACTCAAATAGACACAAACACTTATATGAAATGAAATACGTCAAAAGTTCAAAGATGATTTATTCTATGTGAAGTAATCACTGATAAGATTGTCCAGTAAAGCAACAAAACTTTTTCAATTCATTTGTCTATCCCCATAAGATGTATTTTTATCACTGCTGCTAAGGTCTAATCATCATTTTTACCGTTGTATTACATAATGAACACAATAATTACAGATTGTCTTCATTTACCTCAAAAATAAGTTATTCATATCGAATCTTCGAGAGTTCGCAAATTAATGACTTTCGATTTAGTCTAATTGCGAATAAATGTGTATTCTTCTTCTGATTTCATCTCGCATCCTCTTTCTCTTAGAATTCGCAAAGGTACAGTTGGTACTTGCTTAGTTTATTAACACCCACCTTCTAATGTGACGATACCCGAGATGTCAATTTTGTTAATTGCTTGCTGTTAGACGTCAAGATTTTGGATTTAATTCCTTCATGCATTAACAGAAGCGAACGAGTAAGGTATTTCATAGAGAAACAAAACAGCTGTCTATTTTTCCAGGTTTTCAGTTTTTTCTACTCAATGGAAAATAGTCAATGAAGTATACAAACGCCTTCATCAATTTAAGTTGAATAGTGTGACGGTAATCGAGTCGATGCATCCGGGACTTAAGCTATTCAACAGCCAAAATATCATTAAGCTTATCCATGTTAATCAGGCAAAATATCATTTTTGTGAGAACGTCCTCAAATAAAAGTTTCTGGATCAGTTATCGCACTACTCAAAAAATGAAACGTAACAACTCAAATGTTAAACACAATAAAACAGTAGAATTCAACATCATTCAGATTATCACTAAGTTGTGGCAGAAGATTGAAGAGTGGCTATTTAAATTGAACGAATAAATTAGCATGATGATCATGGTGATGATGATGATGATGTTGATTATGATAATCACCAGTCGTAACATTTAACAGGGCAGTTGCAGTTTCATCGTTGATTCATTTTAGACTCAAATGTCAATGTCCGAATTCATGGTGTGTATTAACTTTGTTATTTCTTAAATTGATAAATTCGATAACTGATAGAGCCAGTCCAAATTGAATTATTATAGCTACATCGTCTGATTGATAGTATACCATGCTAATGAACTTCAATTAGACATTTTTATGTAAATATATACAAAGTGTCGATTGTTACCTGCTGTCTAGGTATGGATATACACTCTAACTACTCAATGATTTGATCACATCAACTTCATGCTACTTAATAAAATCGACATCATCATCATCAGAATCATTTGGGTCATTATCATCACCATCAACAAATACAGCCTCATATTGATCACTAAGAGTTGAATAAACATGATTATTTAAGAGATCGGTTCACATTCAGTAGACACGCACACAGACACACACACAAATCAAGAGGAAGTTATCATTCATCTACACACACACACACACACACGACATTCCCCATGAAGCCGACCATATCAGTTTATTGATTGTTAATTCATATTTAATCCTCATAACACATTCATAATCAGGAGAATAAGACAACTTGCAGAGTTTCAGTTAACACCTCGTTATTACTTCCAACTAAATAAAAGTGCAAGAGAAACACAGAATTATTTTCTTTCTTTCTTTCTCACTTTCTATCATTTAATTAAATTCAATGGAATGTTTTGTTATTGACAGAAATCTCTGTATGTAGGTCAACAGAGGCATCAGAATGGATGTGATCAGGCTATTTTCATTATAATTAGATACATTATTGACTGATTCATATGAGTTCACTAGTGAGATAAACTACACCTAGATTGAATGAATGAGTGAAATATATGAGTTTAGATAGACGATTGTTTCATTTGAGTGTAGATAAACTAACATTCATTGTTATGCACTTCATGCTCTAATGAAAGTTATTGCACTACAGTCAAGTAGATGTGGCGTCATATTTGAGAGTATCAAATGATGTGTTCGAGCCAGTTCAATAATATTATACAGTGGTTACAGGATCACTTTTATTAGCACAGTTATATTCATTCATTACATATCACTAGATCATGATTTTCAATCACATTTCGTTTGAAAAATTCATTCATGCGTAAAAGTCTGAATATGCTGTGTTCGACCCACGGTGTTGTTGTGCTTATGCACATCCACGAAACAATTACTTCTGAGAATTAGGTAGTTAGTTAGTGATTTCTGCTTCCCATTAATCAATAAACTAATGTTGGTACATGACACAATATCCACTTCACGTGACTAGTCGGTTTAGTGTAGGTTCATGTGTTATACCAGGAATACGCTGAATCCATAAAATTCAGCTTCACACACCCTACAGTCAATAACGGACTTCTGTTCAATATGGACAGTTCATAATAACCCAAAGATAATACTGCCTACTCGATAGATGCCAAATATTTGATGAAAGTCGGATCAGCTTTTCAAAGTTGCCGTCTGATTTTCCCGGTCGGCCACAAATTTACTGCATTTATGCATTTTTCGATTGTGAGTAGTAGCACCCTTCTGGAACATGAAATGTTTTGTTGTAACAAATGTAGATATTAGCTTCTGGATTGATAGTACGTAGACTATCCTGAAAAATTGCAATAGTATTTTTGTTTGTTTATTCAAAACAAAGTGTTTATTCCAATTAATTCAAAGAAATTTTCATCCTATGAGATAAGTGATTCTTATCTTGCTTGGCCAAACTCTCTTCTCGACCAACGGTACCAATCTGTTAAAATTATCTCCTTTCTATCTTAGGTTGGGTCGGTATCGATATACAAGTTGATGTTACAAGTTTGATCAATAAATTTAATCAATGGTTGAAGCATCACTTTTATTGTCACAGTTATACTCATTTTCAGTACATCTTGTTTCTCAATGACGTTATACACATCTCATTTGAGTAATTCACGTATCCTCTACTAAGAGTAATTTTTGTATTCAATCTTCCTTGTCATTATCAGTATTTGAAGTTGCTGCATCAGGTTTCAATATAATCAAATTACATAAATAAATCTGTTCGATTCAGCTTTTCATAACTTCATTATAGTTACTAAGATAATATTTTTGATAGAAATTCAAGATTTGAAAACGTACAGTTACATACATCCACTAAACATAAAAAGATTGCCATGTTTAATGTTTTTATTATGGTTGTACTTTAACGTTATAGTAATAAAAGTTTGAATAATTTGTTTGCTTACTAGGGAAGAATTTGTTATTTGTACATGTACTGATCATATGAAATAAGACAATTAGAATCAGTGCATGATTTGACATTCCACTGCATATTGAATCTTGGAATTCATTATTGAGAATCTTACAAATCAGTTGCTAGTAATATTCCTAACTAATGCAATGTAAAACAACATTCCTGAGAATTTCATCATATTTGTACGAAATTAGCAAACCATCGTTCTATTAGTTGAGTTGTTAAAAAAATAAAATTGTAAAATGTAACGAATATACACCATTTTCTGTAAAATGGCAATAAAACTTTTGCAGACAATGCCATGAATAAATCGGTCAAAAACCGCTTTCTTCTATTTGATGTAAAGCATGCTGTTCAGTTTGACTGACATCACGATCAATCTTTGTGACTTCCTGATGATATGGAAAACCTATTGACTTTATGCAGTGAACCAGAAGTTGAAAGTTTGCGTAACAATGAAGATAGTTGATCAACCTGTTCAGATTCTATGATATGTGATATATTGCTTCTGATTTGCTTCGGTGTTTGATGACTTAGGTTGCGAGAGGTGGATGAAAAGAAGGTATATTTGAGCGTCAACCAACCGATTGCTTGTCTTGGCAAAAATGCTTTCATAATGCGCATTGATGCAAACCGCCTAATTTGAATTTGTAATGAATCAAATCTACAGGTAAAAGATATTATACATTTTTGAACTAGTAAGCAATGGCTTATTGGTAACCTTATGTAAGCAGTATGTTTTTCCAAAATATGACACACTTTCGGCGTTAGTTAGCATCGCATTTAGAAACAACTAAAAGAAAAATGAAATCAGAAGTAGCTAGGTGCTTTAACCACTCTTGGTTATGAATCAAATAGGCACCGAATTTAACTTATCATAAGACTATGTGCCGCAAGTAACACTATTTATAATAATGATTTTTCACTAAGGCCTGGAGCAAAATTAAACGAAGAAAAAATAAGAAGGCAGAAATCAATAACAGCCGAAGTAGAGCAGAAAAATCAACGCACAAAGTGAATTAACATAAGCGAATAAACGAGTAAAAAAGAGCATTAGAGCTTACAAGTAAAATTAAATCAAGAGCCCTGCAACGACAACGGAAAATGCTGCAGAAAAAGGAAATATGACACAGCTATACAACACAACGAAGTAACTGGCAGGATAATATAGTTAATCATAGCGACCGGTCAGAAACAAAGAAAGCAAGCTAATCACGGAGATTCAAGGACTAAGAAATAGGTGGGTAAAACACTTCGAAAAACTTTTGAATAGACCAGCTCCACCGAACTCATCAGACATTGAAACAGCATCTACAGACCTCCTGATAAATTTCAATTTACGAACAATGAAAGAAATCAAGATAGCCATCAGATAGATCAAAAGTGGGAAAGCAGCAGGACATGACAATATACCAGTCGAAGCACTCAAGTCAGACATAGATATAACTGCAAGGATGCTTCACGTTTTAGTGAAGAGGATCTGGGAGTAAGAACAAGTACCGGCAGACTGAAAAGACTACCACATTATCAAGATATCAAAGATAGGAGATTTGAGCAAACGTGAGAACTACAGAGGAATCACACTGTTGTCACTACCATGAAAAATCTTTAACATGGTGTTGTTAAACAGAATGAAGACTCAGTGGATGCTAAAGATTGAGAACAACAGGCTGGTTTTTGTGAGAATCTGTCGTGCACAGACCTAATCGCTACACTACGGATCACCGTTGAACAATCAGTTGAATGAAACTGGTCACTGTATATCAGATTCATTGACTATGAGAAGGCGTTTAACTGCGTAGACAAGATCGGTATTGAAAATTTTTTTGATACTACGGCGTACCAGAGAAACTCATCAACATCATCCAAAATTTTTACAACGGACTACAGTGCAGAATCGTTTATAAAGGACAGCTGACAGATGCATTCTCAGTGATAACCGATGTTAGACAAAGCTGTCTGCTCTTGCTTTTCTTATTACATTCTAGTGGTTGATTGAATTATGAAAACCTCCACATCTGTGGGAAAGCTCGGCATTCAATGGGCAAGTTGGGTGCAATTAGATGATCTGGACTTTGCGGATGATCTAGCTTTGTAAGCATTTACACACTAACAAATGCAACTAAAAACAACCAACGTAGCAGCAATCTTAGCATCAATAGACCTAAACATACACAAGGGAAAGTGCAAGATTCATAAATTTAACACAGAGAGCGCTGACCTAATTGAACTTGATAGTGAAACTTTGGAAGAAGTGGATACCTTGACGTGCGTGTGGAGCATCATCGATGAATAAGGAGAATTCAAAGCAGATGTTAGGGCAAGGATTAGCAAAGCAAGGGTAGCATTCCTACAGGTGAAAAATAAACGGGACTCCAAACAACTGCCTACCAACCTCAGAGTTAGACTATACAATTCGAAAGTCAGGATAGTTCTCCTATATGCAGCTATAACGTGAAGAATTACTTCAAACATCATTAGAAGGGTATAGGTATTTATAAATAACTGTCTGCGCAAGATATTGAATGTCTGTTTTCCGTAAACCATCAACAACAGCCTACAATAGGCTCGAACAAACCAACTTTCAACCAAAGAGAATATTAAGAAACGACGTTAGAAATGGATAAGACATACATTGCGGAAATCATTTGACTGCATCGCGAAACAAGCACTAACTTTTATCCCGTTGGAAAACTGAAAAGAGAAAGGCTAAAGAAAACACTGCGTCGTGAGTGAGAAGCAGACATCAAAAGGATGAACAGCGACTGGCTAAAGCTGGTAAGGATTGCTCAGAACATAGTTGAATGGCGAATACTAGTAAGCGGCCTATGTTCCTCTAAGAGGGGTAACCTTAATTTTATAATTAATTTTAAGCTTCAAATTGACATTTACAACTATCAGAAAATATTTACCAATTATTAATACTAATTTGAAATAAGTACTGAGCTGCAGTAGAAGTTACTATGACACGAATGTATTTGATCGTTCTATATACACCTTCATTTTGCTGCCATTTAACAGATTCTCTCCAAACAACAAACCAACTTCTTGAAAAAATGTGTTAAACTGAGGACCTGAACACAACAAAATAGCAAACATTTCATGTGATTCATGACATGAATTAACTATTTAAATAAACATACGTAAATTGATTAAGTTATCTAAGAAAAGTGACTTTCATATTCCGATTTCAATAATTTGGTGATGTGGTCAACAAGAATACAACAAACATAGGAGGTATATAAACGTCAATAAATTTCCATTTATACAATTTCTATTAATCCATCATATCACTTTAAATTGTTTCCAGTAGTACTTAAAAGCAGTAGTTATGTTTCATTGTGTCTTTGAAGCAATTTACATGACAAGCTCACAATCATTTAGGTGATCTACTGAAGTCCATCGTTACAAGTAACGTAATAATAAGAAAACACAATATGAAAATTAAGATTAAACATAGTACATTTATTATGCAGCTTGTTAATAGAGTGACTCTATGGCTTTTGTTTTGGTTACTGACTGCATTAGATCGTCAAGGAGACTCTATTCAAAACGTTAATCAAAATTTGGTTTAAAAACACACTATTTAGAATTGATTATTCCTATTAGATTTTGACGAGCTACCTGCGCATAAGTGGCATTATTATGAAACAAAAAGAGGAGAATTCTATTCACTGTGAGCATGTTCAAAGTAAATTACATACGAATAAATCGATTATTACTTAACATAATTATAATAATAAACTGAACGTTATGTAGAATAACTTTGATACATGAGCCTACTTATCGTTTTTGTAATCAAATTTGTTTCTATAGGCCATTAACTATTTAACTGCTGCAAAAATGACCACGTATAGCTCATACCACTAGAGGCTACATGATTGTAAATTGTGGTTAATTCATCCATGTTTCCTCATTAAATAATCACTTATCAAATCTAAAGATACTGTTTTAAAAGTTTAATTGTTAAATATATTATCGTGTAGAAATTATAAGGTAACAAAATCATTGATTACATGTAAAAACAACATTGATGCGTTTATTTTATAACATACGGTGCTAAGAGATTGAATTATAATTCACTCGCTATATGATAAACACGTTATTGTTAGACTGTTATTATTTTTATTATTAAAATTATTATGCAAGCTATACGACTTAGCTAAATAGTCATATAAATCCGTCAGCACAAGCGATTAATTTTATTAACTGTGCTGGTATATACTGAGACTTCATTATGACATGTTAAATAACAATATGAAGTGAGAAACATTTAATGACTACTCTAATACTTAAAATAAGCGATTTCACATTCCGTTATCCCAATAATTCAATAAATGAATTAATCAAATTTACTGCAAATTAAGAACATCGTTATCGATAAAAACATGATGAACTTGATGCATGTTGGTATTTACGTTGTTTATGACGTGATGTAAGTTGTTCTTATGAAATACACCCTACTGTATTTGTTTTCATGTGATTGATATGCTGTTAATGAAATGTGTTGTGTAACCATTAATTTTATTACAAATAAGGTTGTAAATAAACATTTGAAACCCCGAGATTAACTCGTTAGAATTATTATTATTACAAACTTGAACAACCCAGTGGATTTGTATCCTACGTTTTGTATATTCACTGGAAGAACAAGACACAAATAATTTAAATCTAATGCCCCCAGGGAAAAGTATAAAACCCCTACTAATCTATGGTGAAGACAAATCCTTTAAGGTTCATATAAAAGTACAAGTTACTTCATATTTTAAAAGATTCTTATTTATGAAAAATTTGTTTATATTTATCATACGTACAAATATCTTGTTTGTTTTAATTCATTTTTATCTACGCTTTTATTGATGTTAACAAATCTAATTCCTGAGACAAATTTGTGGAAAAAGAAATTAACCCGCTAAAATATCGTGTATTGTATTAACTAATACAGTATTAAACATAACACTGAAGAGAGTACAACATTTTCATAAGTCCAATATCTATTGTACATAGTTGCTTGTATTTTACTATTGCGTAAAATAAATGCTGTGTGATATGTACCAACACGACAATTCAAGAGACTCGAATTGAAGAATATCTGACTCTCAATTTTGTCAAGCTTTGTCAAAAAAATGTGCGTTACTGTGGTCACAACCTATGTTAGACGAAACTCGGCAATTACTTTATATTGTATATATTTTGTCTCATAGTTACCAAGGTAGTTGTAATACAGACACAACAATTTTTATATAGTAAACTACCGTATGATAATTGTCCCTCTTTTAGTGTACTACAACAGACTTCTTTTAGATCTACTGTATTATGTAAATTCATCTGTGTGTTTTCTGTATTCTGTTCAGAAACCAAGAAATCATTTGATGCATCAATTTTATGCAATTCATAGTACGCTAAAAGTGCCTATAATTCTTCCATATTTGAACGGGGAACAGAGTTTTTTCATAACTATTTTGTTAACTATGCATACCTTCTTTAATATCAGCGTGTTTACACTAAAATAATTTTCACTAAAATGTAAGCAACATTAAAGTAAATCAGTTTCAACATTATTGAAATCAAGTTTATTTATGATGTGTATTTTGTAGCAAACGTATTCTGCAAAGCAGCGGACAATGCAAACATGATTTGTGCTTGTTAACAAAGTTCCATAAATAAAAAATATTTAAAGGAATTCATTGTAAATTGTGAAGTCGTCCTGTGAATCAAATGAAAATACAAAATATTCTCCACAAGCGGATACTTTTACGTAACCAAATAAGGGAATGAATATTTATTCAATTCATCATCGACTGGAGAGAGTTTCAGATAAGCGGAAAACTAGCAAATTATTTTTACTGCAATACTTTATAATTTCAGAGGAATAGTTATTTAAATAGTTCAATTGTTTTATCAAAAGATACCTCAAAGTAACAATATCATCTGTAAAACTGACTGATCCCAACTCACCATTAATTTGCATCCAGCATGCTGTTACTCCAAAATTTTTGGCTACTGAGTATATTTGATTGCAACGGTTACTAATTAGTTCTAAACACTTTAATTTAACACTCAATTCACATGACGACGTTACATATTTAAATGCTTCGCAATCGTTAATTTATAGGTGCTTCGAATTTTTTCGTCGTTGTTTGGATTTTATAGGATAGGCTTCAATGCAAGCAGCTGACGAGAATCATCGTGTTACGATAATTCAACATAATCGAGATGCACTTGATTTGCTAAGGATTTTCTGGTACCTTAGCAAATGTACGAAATTATGACACTATAATTATACTTACGTATTGCCACGAATGTTGGATAATTTTACTAATCTATTGCTCACTAAATTTGATAATTTTATAAGAAATCCTACATTAACTTGCTCTATAGTTATCTGTCACAGAAATAAGTAATTAAAAATGTTGTCTGCGTTGATAATAAAGCATCCTAAATAATAAGTTTTGTTGATGACATGAAAAAACACCATAAGCATCGTCACGAGATACAAAATGCTTGTCCACTCTTCAGCTTTCCAATAATCAAACAATTGATGAAACAATTGAACAGTTGATCATTTATTAGTATCAGATCAAATAAGTTAAATATCAAAACGTTAATTTGTTTTCAGAAATAGCATATAAACAAACCTTTGTTAGTTTTTTGACACATTCATATCTATTCATTTGTAGTAGTTAATTATTTTATAGTACATTCAGTCAATCATTTAGCATTTGTGTTTCCTTGATTGAATTACCTATATCAAAACATTTAACCTCTGATGATTGAGGTAGAAGCCAGTGTTGCAATAAGTCTACAACAATTAATAAAATGAAAAAAACTTAAGAAGTTGTATTTATTGCAAATGCTCATCAAAGTAAATAATTATACACATAATATTCACATATATAATTACCAGCATAACTAAGTATGGTACCAATTAAAATAGTGTACTTCAAAAAGTTTTGATTCATTGTTCGGAATAAAACAGGACATAGTATTTATAAAAAGATAAAAGTATTCAATGTTTGTGATAAGATGACAGCCTACTTGTAAGCTTCATCTGTTGTAAAATAACATTTAAAAACCGAAATCATGTACAGGGTTTGTTTTATTTACTTTTTGTTGTCTAACAATTATGTTCCAAAATAAAATACCTTCCAAAATTAATTGTTTAATTGCTTGTCATACAGCAGCATGCATAATTATTAAGATAACCGCTGCCTTATCCCTAACACTGTTACACTTTCTCTACAGCAGAGTTTCGGCCATTTTAAAATGTACTATAATTAGGTTGATAACCCTTTGAATAGAATTATAATAATGTAATGTGCAATAATTAAGCAGCATTGTACGAAGTACTGATAAAATCAAGTTGTCCGATAAGTCATATATCCAAGCATTAGCAGAATTAATTTAAAAGGTCGTCTACACCTATAATGTTTGGTTGATGAAATTCGAAATTATAACTTAAGTGCTGAATTTGGTTAGTATAGTCAATTATCAACTACAAGCTTGTTATCGATTCAAACCAAACCTGAGGTGAAATTATTTCCTTTTACCAGTGAATTAAAATTCATAATTCTGCTTTAATTGTTATTCGTTATATTTGAAACACTTTACATTTCATTAATAACACGTTGTGTGTGTTTTATATTTGCAGATCAACTTTTAAAACAAATTTGTAATCTAAGCATAAAAATTATATTGAGTTTTAATGCGATTAATTCGAGTTTAAGATTACATTCCCCACAGATTGACCATAACCGCAAGCACTGTCGAAAACTAAGACCACTTATTAAATGTTATGGATTAATGGTACATTCGTTAAAAAGTACTCATTCGCTACCCTAACAGGGATAGAAACAAATATCTTGGAATTTAGGTATTAAATCGATGAATTTTTAACCCGTTTTATGCATGTTCAGTTTCTTGGTAATTTTAAGTTGAAATGTTCTCTAAAATTATATGCAACCCACTGAATTTAAAACCCAGACGACTATATGTTGGCAGGATCTTCACAACTCCTGAAGATTCTGAGCCTGATAGTTCGAGTGATCTAAGAAATAAAATTACCATCACAATCATAATTGATTTTCAGTGATACCAACAATAATCTAATGATGATAAATCTTATTTTCTACTGTATATTCCATTTATCATGTATGGATGGTAACTATCACAAAAAATTGGTTTAGTTGTTTCCATTTTACTATGTTGATCATCTTTAGCATATAGGTACGTTTCGTTTTATTTAACAGAAGAAACACAAGACAGTGAAGCGTGATGCTAGTTATTTAAACACACAATGCCCTCGAACATTTAATATAAGATAATAGGAAATGTAATCTCTATAGAGATTAAGGAAGTAAAAAATACTTATTGTAAGCATAAGTTATGAAGCCAACCCTTAACTAGTCAACCTAAGTTGCGACATAAGCTTCCTCCTAGAATCGACTTCCGTCGGAACACTATTTCGATCAACTAAACTAATAAAATTATCGTAATTCTGCCACTGTAGCTCAATAGATAATTACCAGCATGTCCAGCACCTGACATTAGACCGATGGTTAACAGTCTGTTATTATTCGACGATACCATGTGGATTATGTTTACTTTTAGAACTGGATATCGAACCTTGTAGCGTTTACGATCTCTTACAAATGATAATTGGATTCTTGAACCTAACCTCCTATTGGTGAGAGGAGCTTGAGAAATAACAGAGGGTAAGAAAATGAACCAAGAATATCTGAGGAAGTACCGCTAGCGGGCTACTCAAGACTATGTAGGTGAGGTACGATTTTCTCATGTTCTGTATGGTTACCAAGTGTTTACTTACCTGCCTCTTGAGTCGACCCCAAGTCAAATTGAAAAAAAAATCTTCTTTGAAAAATATTGTTGAAACTTCATCACACTTAAATAATTGCTCCACTGTTTGTATAAATAGTTAAAGTGCAAAAAATAGAATGTAAAATTATAATTGATAAGTGTTTGTTTATACGTAAGTGTTTGGTTCCCAGGATGTTTTGAAACCTGGAAGAAAATAAACATGGTGTAGATATCTGTGCAAATGCATTAACAAAAAAATACAATATATATTTTATTGAAATATATATATGTATATGTATGTAAGTGCAAGAACTTTCTAGAAGTCAGATCAAATAGGCGAACTTGAACATCTAACGACCGCCTTTCATGACTAGATGCATAACGGCGGGTACTAATTGTAACCATTAGGATGAAAAATTATAGTAAATACTTAGAAAAGAAAATGAATTTCAGAAAACAAAAAAATGCTTAGGCCTAATAGATAAGGATATAATCTGCGTTTTACAGATTACTTGCTCGATGAGTGATAGGTATGCAAGTCATAGTGAAGTTGTATCTTCTTAAGTCAACTGAGAAATGGGTTGATTCTAATCACACAAGTGTGTGTTCTATTAGTCCTGAGTGTCGGTAACAATCAATCAACGTAAGGCACAAAGCAGTGGTTCGAATGTCGATAAGGTGAATGCAAACCATGTGATTATCCGTGAGAGCATAGGTTTTAGCCGAGGAAAGTATTACTCCTTACTTATGTCTATGATAATAATAGTGTGTATTTATGACACTTGTTTTTATAAAGCTAATTTCAGGAAAATCACACTATATGATGAGAATTTCTAGTTAGTTTATCGGCGCAGTTTGTGAATAGTTTCATTTCCTTTATCGATTGTTTAACGATCTAGCGAAGTCATGACAATGGATTATGACGAAATCGCAAAACTATAATGAATAACAAGTCGTTGTGATGAATTACGATGAGCTAGGGAATAAAATAAATTCGATTTATATATATATATATATATACATATATATATATATATATTCGTGAATCACGGATAGTAGATGCATTAAGCCGTTAACGAATTCACGCTGCCAGATCATATTACTATCTTTTGGTCTTAGAGTAATTGTTTATTTAGAATTAATTTTAATGCTAGGTTCTGGAGTTTATTTGACTAATACGTACATGATAGCTTACTTATTATATCAGTAAAGTACTATAGTACCTAAATACTGCTGAATTTGTAGTCTGGACTATGTTAAGCACCTTTTCAGATAACCGCAATGATCGCTTAATTTATAAGAGTGAATATGCTCAGCATTAACTATTAAGTTAGGGTACGTGGCAAATCCGGGTTAAGTAAAATAAATTATTCATAAATTCAAATAGCATAGAGGAGATACAACACATGTGTAAGTTAATTTGTCGTGTAGGTTTATATGAATTATTAAAAAAATTATAAAATACACTAACAAAATCTAAAATGTTGGCCATGACTTATGTTACTACAGCTGGAAAGATTCTACAGATAATATAGACGTTTAATAATTTACTTTACTTAGCTTAGTGCTATTTAGATCTTGTGACAAAAATAAATAGAACCAAAGAGATTCGAATTGCTATGGAATGTGATATATGTAGAACAACGAGAAAAATAATGTTTTTATCTAACTTTTTTAAATATTTACAAACTCGAGATTTCAGAAATTACGTGATCACCTTATAGACTGAACTAAAACCGTTGACATCCCTGTTTAGATAATCGGTGATGCTCATTTAACGCTTATAACAACTCTTACAGCCTTTACGTTTCCACTTTTTAATTCCGTGGTTGCTTGGTCGAGCAAGCGATCTAACAACACGTATGAGGTTCATTACCTAGATGAGCAGGTTTCATCGTATCGATACTTACTGAGCCTATATTTCCTTGTTTCTGGATCGCAAAATATTTAGGTGTTTTTTTTTGAAATAATCCTAAATGGACCTTTGAAGAGAGGACTAATTAGTGCTTTTATTTTGTCACATCTTATCCAAACGTGCGAACAGTTGCTTAGATCCTTAGGTAAAAATGTTGCTCGTGACTGCTCACGAGTGTTAATTGGTTTAAGTTTAGGCATTTGGCCCCGTTGTTGATCTGCAATAAATCCTAAATCGAGTGTTATACTGTCAGTGTGAGGTTAGTCTAAAAAAGGTGTCGAAAACTAATTTCACTGCTGAATATAAAGATTCAGTATTGGTAGATGATTGTATTCCCAACATAACCAAAGCAGGAATTTTGTCTACTGACTGAGGTTTGAATAAGATATTAGAGCGGCCTTCAGTTGACAATGGAACCGTTTTACCATCCTATTAGCTTGAGAGTGATATCCCGTGCAGCGTATTCTGTTGTAGCCTAGGAGTTTATTTAAGTAACTGGATCGCTCAGATTCAAACTGCGCTTCTCTGACCATCGTTATTGTGATGGGTGTCCAAAAATGGTCACCCAGTTCTGCATGAGGGCTTTGACCTCTTTTTTAGCTGTGATGTCTGTGATTTGAACGTCTATAGAAAATTTCGTGAACTTCACTATACATGTAAATAAAAACATAAAACCCTTTGAACGTGATATAAAGCCTACTATGTCGATATGAACATGTGCGAAATGTGCATCCGTGTGTGGAAAAATTGCGACAATGAATATGCGTGTCGGTAAACTTGTGATTGTTGACACGCTGAACACTTTAAAACCTGTTTATGTGCATTCGTCTGAAGATTGGGCCATATGTATCTGGCATTGATTAGTTTATTTGAATATTTTACTCCAGGATGTAACAATGAATGAAAGATAATAAATAATAATCGTCACATATTTTGAGGAACGAAAGGTTTGACCACTGCCTTTGTTGTGTTACAGTAAATCATAACATCTTTCGTAGGTGATGAGAGTTGTTTTCGTTTGAGATCAGAGCTTTTAGTTGACAATAGGTTTTGTAATCCTAGGTCATTTTCCTGGGTGTCTCTTAAAGTCTCGAAATTATTGTAGACCATTGTATTATATTCATTTCTAATCGAGATAATGCGTCTGCTGCCTGATTGTCTTGGCCTTTGAGTAGCATATATCACAAGTTAACTGTGATATGTAGTCAAGTTGTCGAAATTTTTGAAGTAAGTAATTGTCATTATTCGCTTTTATTGCATTTATTAACAGGTCATGATCCGTATAAACTGTGAATTTCCTGTCTTTAAGCATGTGTGGGAAATGCTTGATGGTTAGCTTGATTGCGGTGAGTTTAGGACCGAAAATAGAATATCTCGTCTCTGCTAATGTAAGTTTCTTTGTGAAGAATGCATTTGGTTTTCAGGTGTTTATTACTATTTGGTTAAGAGTTCAGCCGACGGCTTTTTATGAGGCATCTGCCATCAAAGCAAGTGGGTGATAAGAATTTATATGAGCTAATGTAGCTGCTTTAGCAAGTTCATCTTTTTATTGGTTAATATCTTCGACAGCCTAGAAGGTTAGTTAGAATTCTTTCGGTTTTACTTTAAGCGAATACATCAATGGTTGCATTAGTTGTGCACAACCGGTTTTGAATCTGCGATAAAAGTTTATTACACCTGGAAAACTTCAAAGTTTTGTTAGAAAGCTTGATATAGGGTATTGTTTATTAGTGTCTTTCATTTGTTTAATTGGTGTAATTTCTTTAGGGCTAATGGCATGCTTAAACACATTAAGTGTTTTTACACCGAAAACACACTTACTTTGGTGTATATTTATGCTATTTTGATTAATTTGTTTCAACACTGCCCTCACATGTTGTTCATGTGATTTTAAGTCCGGACTGGCAAAAGTAAGTCATCTCTGTACCCTTGTGCAAACGGAATATCTCGAATTAGATTATCCATAAACCTCTGCAATATATGTGCCGCGTTTTGTAGGCCGAATGGCATGCGTATAAACTTGAGTAATAATCTAAAAGTTCTTGTGATAGCTGTCTTCGAAATATCTTTTCTAGCTACTGGAATATTGTGATATGCCCCGACTAAGTCAATTTTAGTAATTACTATCATATATTGTTCAACAATTTGTAAAGTCTTGAAAATGTGGTATTGAGTACCTATCTGGTACCTTTTGACGGTTAGGAGCACTGTAATCCCCACACGGTCTCCTATCGCCTTTATTATTCTTTGAAACCATATGCAGAGAAGATGCCCACTGGCTATGAGATAAACGTATTATGCTCAGGTGTAGCATTCTGCTTTAGCCAATTCAAGCGTATCAGTTGGTAGTTTCCTGGGCTTAGCGAAAGCAGGTGATTATTTCGTATTGATTATACGACATATTTCAACTTACTTTAAGAAAATTGAGGGATCGGTTTTGTTTGGTTTAGAAATTCCGCGAGTATATCTTGGAACTTTTCCGTTGTTACTGGCGGAGTTCGTAATAAATTTAGAAATGTGACACGACTTTGTGTATTTTTTGTGTTTTTCGAAGTTTGTTTTAATGTCGAACGTCGTTTTTTAGTGTCGACTAGAAATTCATATCTCCCTAAGAAACCTATTTCTAATATTGCCAGATCTAGATCGACTACAATGAAAACCCGAGGAAATCGTTTCCTTAACCCAAAATCTAGCATCAAAGTTTTCTGACCAAACGTCGAGATTTTAGCATTATTAGCAGTTCGAAGTGTAAACAATGATGTTTCTTGATCCAGCTCATTTTTATTCATAGAAATGATACTAAATGCGTCACCAGTATCTACCAAAAAGTTTTTGGCGGAATTTTCGTCGCTAAAAAGAGCGTAAAATAAGCGACTGTTTATGCAAGATTTCTCAATTGTCGTACACTTGGGGAAGGTTGTTCGTTTTTCTGATTGTTTGAAGTTTGTTTGGACCAGTCGCATGGTTAACTGCATTCAGTCAATTAAGCACCAAATTTTCAGTGATACCAACAAAACTGTTCAGATTGTCTGTACCCTTGTGACCTGTTCCGAGATTTTGATTTTTGTCTGTGTGTTGACCTGCTCCTATTGCTTTAACTAGTTTGCGTTTGGCTGACAGCCTCTGTCAGACTTTTAACACTTGCCACCAGTTGTTCAATGCGTGAATTATTTGTTGATTTCGCTTTTAGAGTATGATGTATTATACATGATGTGGTTGGAAGACCTCTTTTCCTTATACTATGTGCAATCCAGGGTTAATGAGATATAGAGGTGTCGAATTCTTGGGCATCCAAAGAGCGTTGATAGGGGCATAATAGAGCATGAATCCATCATTTTTTAAAATACATTGCTTTAACAAATGAAAATTCAAAACATATGAGTGGGTAAACAACAGTTCAAAATAAAATTGATTACGTAAATATACATCAGTCATAACACGCCAACAACATCATGTCATTATAATCAAAATTAGAATCAGTGATGAGCAGAATCAAATGATTTTCATCATAAGGCTGATTGGGTTGACTAAATTGTATGAATGACTTAAACAAGTGTAATATAACAAGCATTTACTTGTTTTAGCGTAGATAAATTAAAGTTCATTGATATACACTTTCTATTTCAACAAACGTTATTTGAAACAAGTCGAATGAACGTGGCATGAAACTTGAAAGTGACTACAAATATGTTTAATCTGTTTATTGACATTCAGTACATAAGTTTTGGAAATTAGAATGGTGTAATTGATTGATTAGATGGTAATTGGGGAGAAAATACCGATGATGAAGCCCTCGAAATCGTCATATTGTTCTTGTTCTGCAAGTATGTTTGAGTAATCAATTTTCAATATCATGTTATACATCTTATTTCACAACTTTATTTATGCATAATTCCTGAATATACAGTGTTTGATCTCCAGTGGTGTTGTGTTAGTGCACATCTTAAAGAATTATTCAGTTATCAATTTCTGCTTTTTACTAATTATTGAACTATAAGTAGTTCTTGACTCGATATCCATTCTAACTGACCAGTCGGTTTAGTGTAACCGCTTAACAACCACAGTTATCATGATGTCTTAAGCATTGTTTCCGTTAAATAACTTGCAATAAGGATCATCAATCGGTAGGTATTAGAACGTAGAAATTATCTTTACGTAAGCCACATTCGATGATCCTTCCTGATTACTAGATTTTCGTCAATATACAAATCAATGAACTATTGAAGTGATCTCGCAACGGTGATTCAGTGTTAACATTTACAGAACTCTTCTTTAATTAGCTGTAAGTATGTGTAAGTGGGATTCAAATATTTAATTTGTAGAATATCAGGGGTGAGAGAAATGACGAAAGAGGAATCGATGACAACACATTATATGATTATCATAATCTTTTTCGAACAATAATTTGTGTTCACGAATGCACATGTATTGTTGTTACGTGGTTTTAATGCTATTTTCTTTTTTCAAATTACTACAATCTTTCCATTTTTTTAATCAAGTTTGTTTTAAATAATCATTTCTAATTTATAATTGGCATTAATCATCTGCTTTGTTATCAATTCTACCTTATTGATATTTATCATAGGTGTACCGTTGTCATTTCATTTCAGTGTAATTTTAATTTTTGCATGAGTTGTATAGACAGTTAATCATGTTCTATTAACTAAATTTTCAAAAACTTATAATGAAGTGATTCAATAGTGTACACATCTAATAAATGATGTTAACATGATATTCATATAGCATAATAACAATCGATTTTGCAAAGTAAACCGTTGAATAACATTAGTCACAAAAATATAGTAAACATTGTCCAGTTAACAATACAAACTAACTATTTCAATTCGAAGTTGTGAGCGCTTTTGGTGACATTGAGTGTATGCATGATAAAATGTCAGCTATCTGTTAAACCGATTTATATTATCCTCAATATACACTTACGACTCGCTGATAAGGAACAAGAGTAACATTTTATTTGTTATCTACTAGCGCCAATAACTATATTCAAGTAATTGATCTAACTTGTTACGTGAACATATTTAGTAGTAACTTTTCGGCTACTTGAGTAACTTGAAGGATATTTACGGTTGGAATACTCTATTTAAGATTCCATGTAAGTACATGATCGTTAATAATCCTCATTCTGACAACAGTTTGTTTTCTTTAAGAGCCTGTTAATTTGCCGTTGTTTCAAAAACGTATTTATAACTTTACATTAATTTATCGATTTCATATTCATCAAATTACTTGAATTTGTATTAGCGTTACTCGAATAAAACCTTTAAGAATAGTGACTATATATCGCTTTTCCAAATTCATCGACTTTATTCTTATGTGCATTTACTGATGGAAGTGCGACTTAGGATATAATATTAGGAAAATAGTTTAATTGCTTCGCTACAATACTACGTATTGACGTCTAACCAACTCTATCGTCATTACGAGATTTGTAACCAGTATAATATAAATCATAGTGCTAGAAAAATGATATCTCACTTGCAGTATCTTCATTTTATATCACATCAATGAAATGTCAAACTAATCAGATAAATTATCGCGAACTATTTATTCATTGGACAAAATGGACCAAAGCTAGGGTTAAAAAAATTTTAATACATGAAATAATTTTCTAACTCACTAATTTTACACCACACTGAGAATAAGCATTATCATGAAATTCTTATATAAGACATTGTAAGTTAACTGATGTTGAAATTGTTGTGCATGAGGAAAGGTGTGCATTTCGTGTATAGTCTCATGTTACATTCATCTGTAATCATGTACTGTTCCGAGTCCCGTTCACTGGGAGGAATAGACAATCTGAACATATGCTTGCTATCAAATACCTGTTGAAGTAATTCGATGTAGTAATAATAATGGGTCGAATGATTGATGAATATTTGTAAACGGTAACACGTTGAACTGTATAATTAAAATAAATTATTCCAAAAATAATCAATCAATCAATCAATTGAATGCGGTGGAAGTTGGAGTAATAGATGTTGAAATTCATTTTTGTAATCATTAGTTGACATGTTGCAGACAGCATTTCTGCCTCTCGTCGGTTTATATCATGAATATCATGAATTGCTACGATCGAATTCTGGGGGTCGCACTTCCGTAGTCATAACGGTTACTATGTCTACTGCGGACATATCTTCTAGGCTTTTGATTGGGATGGAATCTGACATGTTATAAACAATATAATAATGTAATAAAAACGGCAAAATAATGGGTCCAATAGTGAAATCTAACAATAGAAAATAAAATACTATGTATAAAATAATTATATATATATGTAATTTCAATTACTGCAGAAACAGAAAACTTAATTTATGTAAAATATAAAGTTAAATATAGTGTTCAATACAGAGCTTACCGCTTTCCGTGTTTAAGTACGTTTCGTTTTATTTAGCAGAAGAAACAATAATCTTTCGTGATAGGTCTCTATTTTGTATCGTCGGCAGGAGACAGTAAAGCGAAATGCTAGTCATTTAAACACACAATGTTTCTCAACAAAAAATATAAGATAATAAGGAAATATAATTCATATAAAGAATAAGGAAGTAAATGAATACTTAAGCTTTATTATTTCAGTGTATACATAAGTTATAAGGTCAACTGTGATCTAGTCAACTAAAGTCGCTACAATCCCATGCTGTATTCTTATATTCATAACTTAGTGTACTCCAAATATTTTGAACTTTACACTTAAAGAAAAGTGTATTCATTTTAAATCAGACGAGAATCTGAATAAAGATTTTGGAAATTTTTATATATTGAGATGAGAAGAACCAAGTGGTTTTTATTAGCATGTCGCCAAAATATTGAATAATTAACTCACATATATTATGCACAAATATTACGGTTACTAAAAATCAATTCAAATATTTGAGGAATGAAGTCTTTGCAATTAACGGCAGTGTTATCTAAAACGACAAAATGGTCAGTAAAAAGTATGCTGATATCCCCCGGTTATTAAAGTTTTTTTAGTGTTAAGTCATGGCGTATTTCCTATGTCAGTGTCACCTCAATGTGTTTTATTGCCTCCAAGCAGTCTATTTTTAAGTTCAATTTGCATTTTGTGTTGATGTATTTCAATTGTTTTACAGGCTTTTTATGATTATCATCTCGTCGCTACCACCCACCTATACCCCATCTTTTTTTACTAGTGTAAACAACGTTCATGGTGATTCTCCACTAATTTAACTAACTTATGAATTATCTAATTTTGTTATTCCCACACTATTCTCCACTATTCTATTTAATTTGCATTCCGTGTGCAAGAAAGTCATCCATCTTAAATTCCTAATTTACTTAGCTCAAGCAGTGTCCTAGCCTTAACCCTAGCGTTTATTGTCCTTAATAAATTATATGAGCTTTGAACTATGCCCTTTGGTGTCATAAATACTCAGTTTGTAAGAAATTTTGTTGATACAGCATATCAGTTAACACACCTAGCTTATAAATATATGCCTTTTTATAGTCTGATAGTTATCGAAATTCGTCTGATAGTTTTGTAAAAGACCTCTGTTTATCCTTGATATCGACTCTTAAAAGTATTTATTCAATTACTTTTACGCCGTTAATTAAGATGTTATTGCATTGCAAGCACGTATAAAATTAGAATAATAATGTTTGGAAATTATGTTTCTAATGTTTATAATTTACCGACTAAATATGAATAATATTGAAAACAGCAGTTGATACCTGTAACTACTAGTTTAACGTTTACTGAACACTTAATTCATCACCTATCATGTAAATAAATACTTGACCATCGAATTCACACTTCTGCGCTCTTGAATTTGACAAGTGTTTTAATGAACTATTTACTAACTACAATAAAATCTTTTGACCAATTAGCAGTTCTACAAATAAAAATAGAGTAAAAGATTAAATGATAGTTACTTGTTATGGTGTCTCTTATTAAAATGTTAGTCTACGCACGCTGTTAAATTTATTGTGTCCTTCACACAACCCATTTGTGTCAAAGCCAACAAAATATCAAGAATTTCGGTGAATTTTTCAATTAAACTAATGTTGTAGGTTAAATGTAAGTGATTTCTAAATTCTGTAATCATCAGCTCGTAAAAATAACCTTTTATATCAGAGTGGGAACGCCTACTGCTATACGCAGACTAAATGCAACTCTAATCTGCGAATTTGTCTACGTAAACTGGTAATTACAACCGTGACCAACATCTTAAAAAATGATTACTTACCCCAAGCCAAAATCAAAAAGATACGGCGCAGCACTAGGAAGATTCATCTCTATTATAGCACAACTCTGTATATATAGTTGCATAAACAACCTTGTAGTAATCAGAGTAATAAACACACTAAAAATACACTACAATCAATTACAATAGGCAAAGTCAGAGAAGAGGAAATAAAGGGCGGTACAGGTTACCGCTTACTTTACAATTTAATAAAATATAGCAAAAATGAGAACAAATACATGAAAAATAACTAGTTTCTTCTCTTCTAACCATATGAAGAAGATAAATTTTCTGTTATTGTTTTAACTATATATTGTTTAAGTTAGGTTGCAGTTATATGCAATGAGCGATAATTCATTAATATCAACATTTTCCACCACGCATTCGATTTATACTTGACAAAAACCTTGAAATTCAGCAAATTACATTGTTGTTAGCATTTTCCAAAATTTAAATAGTAAATCACATTTAAATAATTTGGACTTAGTAACAGTATGTTAAAAATTTCCAATGTATCGTTCCTATAAATCTGTTATAAATGATCATTATTCAGGTTGCTTGTAGATGACTGATTGATGTAAACATTCAACGTAACATAACTCAATAGACTCAATAAACTTATTGTGAAAATGTGCAGTACAAATATGAAAGTTATATGCTTGAGGAAGCCTAACAATTGTATTTCACGGCTTTAGGATAGTTTAAAACTTCAACATAGATCGACTTCTTAAAATGACTGATTCTCCTGAGAGAACTACCTGCGGTAACTGACTGAGCATTAACCACAAAAAATGTCAGTAGGTAGTTATGGCTTTAGAACTTTTTAGTCCTCTGTGCTATGTGATAAATAAACATTTAACTAGATTTATTATTTAAATCACCATTTTTTAGACTGGTAAAGTATATCCCTAATTTCCACTTTATATTTTCTAAAATGTTTAGAGTTATTTAAAGGGGCTGCTTATCAGTTAGCTTACGTGTTCACGTGACGTCATAACCAGTTATCGTGTCAGTACTAAAATCATCTATAATCAGTTATTTTTGCAATTTATACACTATCTGTCATAGAAAAACGTAACTGTACATGCATATTAAACTATTCTACATGATTGTAGTTTGTACTAAATTACTTAGCTACCACAGAATCATAAGGCGTATTTTTTGGAAATACAATTTGTATATGGTTTTCTTGTTGTAAAATATGACACTTTAAGTTTTAAAAGAAATAACGATGACATTTTACTCTTGTTAAGAACGAACTGCAATGTATTTACGTCGTCTGAGACCATTTAGGTAATTTAAGTTAGGTTTACATGATTAGTAATTTTCCTGGAGGGTTTATATTGTTGTTAGTTTGTAGTGATTAAACTATAAACCACTGATGTAGTAAGTTCATATTTTGCATGCAATAGTTTTATAACTCCAATTTACGTTTTTCATTTACATTCGCAGATCGTGCTGTGGTTTCCTGATTATACTTCAGCTAAATAGTTGAGACATACGAAGTGCATGCTAAGTACAGATCTTATAAGGATAGAGTGATTGAAATTGCAGTAAGGATGCTAACGGATGGTTAGTTTTTTACTGAAAATACCGAATCATTCTTGGAACGAGTTACAGGGTTCCTGACGAATTACTAACAAGTAATGAAAATGTGCAAAGAAAGTTCTACAATGCATAACTAAAGTTTTACATAACCTACACTGTATTACCAACTCAAATACAGAAACAATTCACTTATATAAATGGACATTTGGGCAACATATTGAAAAATTATTGGAGTTCAGTTGCAACTAAACTATTGTGGCATATCCTTATCAATCAGCAGGTGTAGTCATATAAACTTCAGAAGTTAGAGACAAATAACTGTACTGATTGGCAGTGAAAGCAGTCTTGTTACTTTGCATCACTTGAAGCTTATCAATATTGTATGAATCATTCCACATACTGATGAATATATTTATTTGCACATATTTTAATACGGCTTTTTCATTTTAGCTTGTTACGGCGAATGCAAAGTAAGGAAGTTAATGCTAATCGTTCAGTGAACGCATGCTAATGTTCACGTTAGCAATATCACGTTGTAGCATTTCTTTTTAGTAACCGTTCATAATAGCGTACCATATGAAAAAGATTACGTTCTGATATCTCATCCAAATTTGTTATTTATTAGGCTAATAACTCTTTTCGCCGTTATAATGAATTTATTTATAATCAGCTTTCCCTACACGTAATTATCTATGCATCCATGTAATGAACGAACTCTATTGTTTGCTAAGCTAACGAGTTGGACAACTCAAGTGACTTGTTAAATAAGTGTTGGCACATTTCAATCGTAGCATCGTATCGTCAATATTGCATGATACAAGCAGAATCTCCAGTGATTGAGGTGATTAGGAAATCTGTAGAACACAAAAAACACGAGTTAAAGATGAGAAAACTTATTTCTTACTTATCATCTAAAAATCCATTTCGTATAATTTTTAATCTTGGCAAACACTCGCATCGCAAAGCTTTCGACAAACTTTTGGACATTTAATCGTTCAATTTTCTGTGTATTCATCATTTTTTTATGTAGCTGTTTAGACGGTTTGGAACATGAAGTCACGCTGTTTATCAGAAAACTCACGTCTAAACTTTGCACGTAGCGTTATTTCTGCATGAAATGAGTCAATTACAAGGTCTCGGTGAACTAGTTATTACTCATGATTTTTTTTGCAACATATTTAGAACTCACTTGACGTCAGCTGTAAATTCTTTTTTCGTCCAGGCAAACATTACCGGACGTCCATGTCCCATGTTATTAGTTATTACCAACTGAAACAAAAAACCTACAATTACTGATAAACAAAGTAGCTTTCTTACCTCGCCTTATTTATGTTATATGTGAAATAAATGCTTACCACTTCTAAGAACATGCGATACAAACAAATTTGATCTTCTGTTGAAAAGCATACTAGACTTAATCTCCTTACATTTCCTTCAGCATAATGAAACTCAAGTAGCTATCCGCGTAAACGGATATGATCGAACACTTGATAACGTTAACCGAAGGCTACAATTATTTAACTACACACACCTACGGCAACTTTTGATTTCATATTTCATATGTCATCAGAAACAAGCTCTTTCTGATATATAGTTTTCACATGTTCCATAACTGCATCACATGAAGCTGACTGTTGGAGAATTGTATTTATAATTTTTTGTCCTCTTCTGATAAGCATCTAAACCAAGGATCGCACCTCAAAAAAGATTTTTTGCAGAGATGGTTGTGCGACATGATGAATAAGCGAACGATATACTCATTGATATTCAGCGCTACATGAAACATGGATTTACAACCCAAGCATTAGGACCTACAGATGCGACAATTACAGTTCAACATACGGTTTGTTTCTCAGACAAATCCCTTGAAGTTTCCTTTTATTAGCAAATGCGCATTTAAAAACAACGAAAATGTATTCAAAAGACGTAAACGAGGCACTTTGACTTTGCGAATGGATATAATCAGTGAGGGTTATCTATGATTGCATTAAATTAATTAATTTACAGACTCTTTAACTGCTTGCAATACATCCTCCTAACTATAAAGTCGTCGGCTAAGCACAATATTTTTTAAAGGCTGCGTTCAGAAAAACAATATTTTCTCCTAAGGAACAGTTCAAACAACTATTATTCAATAAGTAGATACATAAAAACCATTGACTAACCTATTATTAGACATATTTATCCGTAAGAATAATGTTGTTGAAATAAGTGAGAGTTAATGAAAGATGACCAGTCTGCCAGGCTGTAAATGCAGAACTGCCGCCATGCACTAAACCACTAAAGGTCACAAAAATGTCATGTTGCTGCAAATCAAACCAGGCTGATGCTAATTTAGTGCTTATTTAGAAGAAAACATTTGTTAAAGTAGCATAAAAGTATGAGTTAAGAGATTAACGTCAAATTCACAAACGAGGAGATACTGGATACTTAGGCAAATAATTAAACAACAAGATTCAAAGTATAGGTAATACTGAATAAGTAGTTTTGTGGTTTGCACACCGAAAAATATGCTATCGTTGAATAATATGAAGTTAGTCATGTTGTAGCCGTTGATGCTTTTACGTAAAATGTTAACACACCGCAGTTCAAAGCACAAGAAGACGATCACACAAAATAATATTTAATTAAATATCATAATAAGGCACTAATAAATAAAAAAATAGAATATTTGTTTGAGTTACCCGGGGCTTTTAATAAGAACTTATTCACATGAATTTAAAAAATTATGTTTACATCATTGTAAAAGTATATGAGCACCAATATACTGCGACTGTATTCATGAAGATAAAAGACAATATAGTTTAGAAAATAGAATAATCGGTATTAATGGCCAGGTAAGCTGCTGTTCTGTTACCAATGTAAATTACACATACGATCCCTATATCGAAAAATTTCATCTTATGTATGTAGGTAACGTATAAATAACTGGTTCGCAATTTGTAATTGGCTTTTTACTAAGATCACAATGCACATTAATTATTAGGGTTTGAAAAGAAATATCGTACATTCACTCAGCATCATAGCTGCACTTTGCAATACTTTGTAACTGGTTATGAAATATGGTGTCTATTCTGAAGGCATAATCACCACATACTTAAAGCTCACGTACTGTTTTCAATAAAATACTCAACCTTTGTAGTCATGAAAGTATTGCTTTGTGATCACCTTGCGTTCATTATAATTACACTCGGTATCGTTTCCCATTATTAGTATATGCAGTGAAATTGATTTCAGTCATTTCAAGTGATATTTGTTCATTTTTGATTGATGGATAAAATAACTTTTCTTAGGCAAATAAACACATTGATTTTTGCATAACAAAACATAACAGTTAGGATGATTTAGATTTGACACTAAACGTTAATTAAAGAGTAGACATTTTTTCCGTCTTGGTTCAGTATCCTGAGATATTAAATATAACCCTTATTATAAGTAATAAATCAGATGAATGATTTTCTTATTAGAAAAATATGAAAACAACAACTTTTTCACTCCTTATACTGATGATGGATAAATAAATGTGTTTTAATGACAGCTTAACGTGATTGAATCTTGTATGTAGTGCATATTGTATACCTATAATGTCATTAAAACGATTTTCGTCACTACATTACTGGTTTGACATGTTTTCTATAATCCGACTACTTAATTAGAATAAATCACGTCAACATTTTAGTGATTACTAAATAATGACTTTGAACAGAAGTATACAACATCAATTGATAATGCTTAAAAAGTTGAAATGACTGTTAAAACCTGAAAAATTTTATTAAGTAACCTAGTTTTATTCTGATCGCCGTGCAAGATCTCTTAATGCTGATTATCAGTGCTGTTGTTATAAAAGTTATATCATCACACGTCATGCTGATGCACAGGTGTATACTTCAATAATAAATCTTTTCTTCTGTCAGCTTAAATCTATACAAAAAATATACTAAGAATATTAACTACACAATTATCTACAATATCTACATACTTATAATTGATATAATTGAATTAAAATAAATTTATTTCTCACTTCCTAACAATTATAAATAAAAAAAAACGAAATATAAATTAAATTATCTACTTATAAGTAAGATAAACTTTTATATTCCTATTGATTAGCTATAGACTGAGGCTGATGAGTCGTTGTTGCTATATGTGAATTCCTAGCGGATTGCTTTGATATTGTGACTATTCACAAGTATTGTTAAACTGTTATAAAGCAATTCCATCCAGCTGACGAGTCCCTAATGGGACGCGTCCTGGATTCCACTTATCTACTAAGTGAATTATGATTTCACTCAATAATTTAACACACATTTCAGTAAGACCTGTTTCATATCTGTGTAATGAAAAATTTGATTGATTAAGCTAAAGAAATGTGTTTGATTTTAGACTTACTTCTGCATGATTTCCAGAAATACTGACAACAACTCTTGTTAATGAAACTTATTTATTTAAACGAACGCAAGAAATAAATTTATAAATAAATAAATCTCATTGATGGCTATGGACATTAGAATACTGTCAAAAAATCTCGTCAAATTCTCTTCTCATATGCTACAAAATTGTTGATCAATACGAATCTAGTGAAAAAAATAATTTTAAGAGATTCAGTGTTTATGAAGTACATTTTTCATATTCATGAAATCATCATTTCAATAATCAGAAAAGTACATACACAGTTTATTAGCAAATGCGCTTTTGAATTTTTATAAATCAGTTTTATTTTGTAAGTGAACTCATGTTAAAAATTGTATTTATAGTTTGCTGATGTGATTTGTTCCTTGTTCATAAACCTTGTTAACGGGAATGATAAATAAAACTACATTATATAATACTGACTTTTATAGGTTTTGAAGTTAATTTATATTTTACCATTCTTTCAATGATAATAAACGCAGCATGAACCAAAGCAAGTTGATCGGACGTAAATCTTCATTATTCAGAACCACGTTTGTTATCAAACATTCATTTGTTTCCATCAAGGTTTCTGTGATTTGAATGTCCTGCGACTTTGTGGTCACCGTCTTAAGGCTTGTTGTATATTCTTTAGGGTAATTCAGTGTTAACCAATAAATTTATGTGATTATTGCAACAAGTGTTATTCATCATTATCAAAGCATTAGGCTCTTAAATAATGAAAAATAGTTTTAGCATAAGTCTTTTCCTGTTTTTTAACCACATTACTAGAAAATACGGATATCTGTGTCATAAGTCGTGAATTATTATCTTATGAATGAAGTCGATAATTAACAAAGTTGATAGTAGCAGTCATCTACTGAGTAATTCGTTTTAAATTCAAATTAGTGCTCTATTGAAATCAAAGATATTAATCAGTTTTAATTACTAATGTAAAATTTGAAAACATGATGACATCAAATTTATAGTTACAAAGGAATGATGCTAAAACAATGAAGTAATTTCAAGGAGCACAGTAGTAAGAATTTCAATAAACCACACAAATTTACTACTACACCGATTACTACAAATTATTGTAAGTTGAACGTGTTAGACGGAATTATTGTCATGAGACAGTTTGTTGTAGGTAAGATCAAATATACTACTCAGTTTGTCGTTTTTTTCCTATGATGTACAAAAATCAGCATTTATTCTGTCGACCGGAATTGTTTGAATAAACCGATAGAATTTGTTTCAAAGGAGTTGGGAATTTTTAAACTTTAAAGTCCATTAATGATGTTGAATCATGTTAACGAAATTAGGATAAAAGTAAGAATATGTGTTAAATGTGAAATTCAGAATAAAAGTCTACAACGCGAATTTTAACTAAACCTGAAGATAATAATAGATAAAACGCATTTAGAAGTATTACTAGGTATTTCAGATCCGTTGACTAAATACCATCAACAACAACCTTTTATGGCAGAGAACAAATCAGCCAAATTTTAAATGTGAAAAATACAAGGATAAGACGCTGAACATCAATAGGACACACATTGAGGAAATCACCAAACGGTGTCACGAAACAAGCACTAACTTGGAATTCAAAAGACCATAGTAAAAGAAAAAACGGAAAAACATGGAGAGAATGAAGAGCGATTGGAGAGAGCTGAAAAGGAAAGCTCAAAAAAGAGTTGGTTGGACAATATTTATTAGCGGCCTATGCTTTATATAGATAAACAGGTATTGATTGGCTGAAATCGGTTTCCATTCGGCTTTTGAAATCGCGATAAAAATTATTACTAGGAATAATTTACGCGATGTAATCATTCAGGCAAATACACTACAATACTTTATACATCTCAGTACAAGCATCATTCCATCAGGATACTGAATGTCATGTTAAGCACTATCATCTAAATAAAATTATTTTTTTACTATATACTACTAATTGTTAATAAACAGTTTTATTATATTTGACTATGTGATTCATTTCAAAATAAAAATAATTTATGTTAAATTGCCAATGTAGCTGATGGCTGACAACCGCAATAAGGATGATCAAACATAAAAGATATTCACCTTTAAAAAATGTTTCTTTGTAAGTGCATGAAACATTGAAATCGATGTACAAAATAACAACATTTTATAACTCAAATAATAATTATTGAAACTGAAATCCACAATTGCACTTGAAGTCAGTTTGATGAGCAACAAATAGGTATGTTTATGCTTCACAAACTACTATACACTCCACTTGCAATTTTGTATATATACATATTGTTAACCTAGATACCTTTTATTTATTAAAAGGTTTTAGATGCTATGGGTAGGTAAATGCTTAGGTCATCTTACGATTTTGATTAAAGTAACATTTAGTAAAACTTTCTTGGTAAAAAATAAAAGTTAAACAAAACAAGTGAAGGCAGTTAAAAGACTAAAAGGGTTAGAAACACTTTAAGTCACATTACTTTCGTATTTAAAGGACTTTATTTAAAGGCTTTAGATGCAGCAAACTACTGAGTAGGTTTTAAAGTAATATAGCAATAATTCTAATTTATACCAACCTAAACAAAATAGCAGAAATACAGACAAACCTTACATAGCAAATGGTTCAATCGACTATATGCTGCTAATAAACATATGTACTAAATTGACTAAAATGCATTTTTAATAACATTTATGTTTAAAAGTACACTAAATAAACATGGACCTTTTAATTCGTCAGTTTGTGTTATCAATTATACGGATAGACAAGGAAAACGAGATCAGCTCACGCATTAACTCTATGAGGGCATATATGAAATATAATCTGTCGATAACGTATCAACAATGCAATATAAACCAATTATTGGGATATTTTATGCTACACAGAATTTACTTGTACAACTACTTACACTCAGAGCTTAACGTCTAGACCGAAGTAAATAAATACTAGTTATTCAGGTTTGAAGATATCTGTTCAATTGATTGATTAGTTTTAGTGAATGAAATTGATATATTTACAAAAAATATTTGGCTCAAATCGGAAAATCCTGATTAAATTTCAAAAGTTTGTTTTGGTTGTCATCTTCATGTATATTAACAACGACTATAGTTGTTATAGATAATCCAATTCTAAAATTGTATGGATTTGTTCAATAATGGTTGTTTACAGTTACGCTTATTTTTTTGTGTCACTTGTAACTAGTAAGAATATGGGAAGTAAGATTATCGATATTATTTAAAATTAAATTATTTGTCTATTAATGTCACATCATCTTTAAAAATCATTTATTGAAAGACGGTCCTCTGAATCGCTAGTAAACCTATATTCTTTCTACTATAAATATGTATCACATTTCATACAGATAAAATGCTGACTGATAAAATTAGATAAAATATTTGCATTCACATTCATGTAATGCAGTTTGTATCACCCATTGATGATTTATAGTGACATCACTAAAACTTAACAATACTGCAAAATTCAGAGAAGACCGTCATCACTTTCCTCTAAGCAACATAGAAAAACATTTGACTTGTTAAACCCATGGTATCTTATAATTTAGTGAATAGCACTTTTGAAACTGATACTTATATACTATTTTATGCATCAAGTGGATTGATTACATCAAATGTATATGCTATGATTTCCATAAGATAAAATAATTCAGTCATCATTTGACGGTATTCTTATCGTCGGTATGAACTACGGCTTTTTGATTGTTTTGTCATAAAAACGAGAAAATTTATTTGCGTTAAAAAAATACAGCAATTTGTTTATATTCCAAAATGACAACACTCTAATTTCTCGTTATTAATCAGTGTTATCTTAAACCTGCCAGTGAAATCAGAGTTTATTTATAATAAAGTAGAAGTTGACAGCTACAAATTAAGTTATAGCGAGACATAAATAAGGTTGTCGATAGTATTATAGCACAGCATTAATTAAACTTTATAACAGATAGTAGTGTCACATTATTTTCAGTTGTAAAAACTGCATAATTGTCTTGATTATGGAGTCAATATGTTTATACACCTACTATACTAACGTACTTTCTAATCTATTTAACTATATTAACAGTAAACAACTTAATAAAAATAAACAAATGTCTTTCTCAGCTACACTGAAAGTCCTTAATAACTTATCCGAATGTCTTAGTTCACATTAACTTAGCATGACTGAAGATTTCAACGTCAATTAAATGAAACCAGATCTATGTTCAGATGGAAATGTATCTACAAACCGGCTACAGTTTACGCAAAATTAAATCACTGTATTAACTTTTGAAATGCAATTTTCTATTATCTCCTTGTACACCCAGCAGTATTCACTAATAATAGAATGCGTATGATAGTATTAACTGCATTAATTAATGTACACAATATAGGTAGAATAATTTTGGCTAATTGAAAACTGCATTATCATAATAACATTTGTCAGCACGTCGACTTTGATTTTGATTTACGTTATGAAATATTATTATTCTCTTTTAATACAGTTTAATAAGCATTTTAAATACTTTCATTCTCAGGTAATGTATTATTATTATTATTCTAGTAATTGATGCTTTTATCCCTTACCCTTCTTTGCAATCAATATACTTTATTATTTAAAAATATGCTTGTTACGTAATAAATTATATGGAATCAAAACTCTGACGTTCTGAATTGCGTTTCGTTATTACTGATAAAAACATTTTATTTCTGGCTCTACAAATTTAGAAATGGATGTAAAATGTATAAAAATGTTTGTTTGTCTCAGTATAGATCAATTTTTATGTTAATATTGTTTAAATATAATGACTACTGACGTTAAACAACTTCACCTGTAGCTTTTCTAGGGTTGTTGCCAGTTACAAGCCCGTGCATAAGTAGCACTGTTTATATTAATTGCAACGACATCAGTTAATTAATTAATACATCAAAATGTTTTTAAAGTTCTGATGTGAATAGCAAACAGCATTTTATTTACAAACGTTACAATTACGATACCTTGCTATCCTAAGGTTACTGCTGGTTACAAGCATCCGCAAAGGAGAAGAGTTGGGTATAGTACTAGAATTACGATCCCGTAGAACACAAAAATCACACTTCGTCAAAAATTAGAACCATACATTACAAGTATAAACAGCAATTGTATATAGCTTGAAAAATCGCCTAGAGCAGAGTTAAATGGAGCAAACTGATGAGCGGTCTATGCTTCTTTTTGAGGGTTAATAGGCGTAAATTAAGTAAGTAAATAAATCACGTTTAACTAAAATTGCATAAGGTTGAGCTTGAGAATATTCTAAGAATAGAATTCTTCAATCTTTAGAAAAAAGTTGCAGTAATTTGAGAAAAATTACATTTTCAGTATTGTGATCATTTAACAACATTAAACATAAAATTATAATTGAAGACAGTGTGAACAATTAATTGTTTAGTTGAATGTGCGTATTGTAAACCCTTGATGTGAAGTAATCAGTTTTTAGTCATGTTGTTTGGTCATCTTAAAAATCGAGTAATTGAATCTTAAAACATGAAATATTACAAATTGATGAATTATTGAAGCTTAAAAAGAGTAAAAACAGTGGATTAAGTGATTTGCTAATATATCTGTTAATTACTCAGACGTTGCCCACGAATACGCTCAAACATCAGCATATTTTAGTGAGTACAACTAATTATACGTATTTTTCGCCTGTCATTTGCAAAGCCAACCATATAGTTCTCATAAGATGGATATAATACCTTTTGTAAATAACTTTAATCTATTTCAGGTAAAAAAAACAATACCACCTGTCCTTACGAACTCAACTAATATCAAAACTGAAACACTTGCAAAACGTAATTGCATGCCTATCTATGATGATAAAATTTGATGGAAAATAATTATATTCAGCGTCAATTACAAACAAAAGCATCCATTCACTTTGATCTGCAGTGAACTAAGCTCAATGGTTTGATGAAAATCTAAATCGATTGAAAATCGTTTTAACACTTCAGTTGGTTAATTTAATAAACGGGTCACTAAAAATATGTTGACTGAAACCGTATTCTGGTATCTATAAACAAACAAACAATGAACTAATTATGATAAGCTAAGTTTTTTAATAAATTGGTTACAACAATTTCAGGTAAATCAGTAAGGATTACGTATACAATGTAATAAATACACAGTTTTGCAACAGTGCAGATAAAATTATGAAATTCATGATTGTGTTGACTGAAACTGTCTGTTGTGCTAGAATGATTATCATAAACTGAAGATATAATTAACACTGTTGAATTCAATTGCAACAACATCAGTAAATTTATTAGTGCATCAAAATAATTTCAGAGTTCTGATGTAGATGGCAAACAGCATTCTATTTACAAACGTTACAATTACCGTATCTTGCCTATCCTGCTTACCGACTTTAATATCTCATTAAAATCATCCTCTTATTCTGATATCTGGAAGACCCCATATGTTATTCCAAAACATAAATCAAACATCACGTTGGATTTTAGCATCTATTGATAAATTATCATTTTTTCTGTCGTTTTCAGAATAATGAAAACAAGGTCAATGAAAAAATACATAATCGTTTGCTTTCCCAAAAAATCAACAATGTCTAGCCATTATAATTTTTTACAGTTCTGTTCACAACAAACTCATACAAATCATGTTTTATATTTTGTTATCTTCAAAGCCTTTGACTAAGGTAACCAACTGCTATTATAAGGAAACGTAGAGCACTTAATATTGCCTACACAATATCAGACAAAATTACCTTATTTTTCTGTGATTGCACACATAAGCTTTCCTAACCTAAACCTTTAGCCTTGATAGTAATTCTAGGGAACTTCACTGTTATATACTCCTAACTAGTAGTATTAATCAAATCCAGTATAATTAATTTCTCAATTAAAAAACCTCTTTTTTGTTGATAATTTTATTGTCAAATTCTTTTGCTCTTTTTGTTCCTTAATTAATAATCATTTAAATTTTGGAACTGATTTGTTAATGACATACGTATTGCAATTGAAATGTAAAAACGAGATTAGATATTCTATGGTACATCACAAAGTGGCACACAGTTGACCTTTCAAACCATGACGTTACCAAGATTACATAGTGCAAATGACATGAACTTGATCTATTCCGATGATTTTTTCTTTGAATATGTATCATAAATGACCTACGGGTTTAGAAGACATTCACCTTACAGTATGAACAACTATGCAACTAAGAAATCCAAATTTCGCTTAAGATTTGTATACGTACTATTTGAAATAAAACTTGTTGTGTTCTAAGTTGCCTATTAGTTAGTGATAAAATAAACTTATATTGGTCAAAAAGTATTCTGCCTTTTCTGTATATACAGACACTAAAAATTAAGAATACCTACTATCATGTCAGATACATAGAATTTGCCACTATGGCTTCAGCGTCTAAAACATATCTTTATTTTCTTTTGCAAATCGCTTCACGAATTAGCACTTTCCAATTAAAATGTGATTTAATTCATGCAAAGCCGTTTTTATTGTATAGGTGATAAAATATTTTGAATTACAATTGACACATTGATAACAACCAAAAGAGGAAAATCTTACTTTGTCAAACTCTCGCAGATAAGTAACAAACTACTAATGATCAAATGAGTTTACAAATCTCTTCAAACATTTTCAAACTGATTTTACAAATTTTTTTCTTTTCTGAAGATCAATTTAATTTAATTTCTAACCCTTACAAATACAAACCCAACTTATACACTGCAGATCCCAGGTCGTCTTGAAGTAAACGAAATTTGCATTTTCCACTAAAGCTGCACACTTGTTTTGCATATATCCACTATGCAAAATCTAATTCCTATAACGCAATTATCAAACTGACTACGGTATCACAACCAATAAACAATGGTAAACGACATTTTTTACTCCAGTCTAACAAAACTTATCAGCACTAATCAACTTACACTCACCCTTCTTCGAAGAGAGTGATTATACTCCTAAACCTTAATGTTTATTTTTATATGCTTGACGTGACTCACCACATTGATCATATATGCATGTTTGTACCTTAATACTGTAGGTTATATAATTATTACTAATATTCATCTAAGTAATCTGCCTTCTTCACAAGCAGATAGCTTATTTCATCATTACTCCTATCCACAGTGATTGTATCGTCAGTGAACTTTGTTAATTTTTTCAGTCCTGTTTGTGACTGTTCCGTTTTGTGTAAGTCCAATTGAATTCGTGCGCTTGAAGTATGCGCTTGATCTTTTGTCGATTTTCACACGTAATTGGTGCACTTTCTAAACTTTTATGCAACAAATTTTCTTTTTAGCTAATATGTGGTGTTTGTTGCATTAAATTGATTGTGTTTACAAAACTAACATATACAAGTCTTTATGAATGGATTATTAGTGTTATTCATAGGGTTGGTGTTTTTTTTTTGAAGCTAAAGCTTGTTTAAGTTTATGCATGATTTAACGTCTCCAATCGGTTTATTAGTAATAACAAAGTTTTCAATATATTGTTCTAAGAATAATTTCCTTATCATGGGCGTCACTAAGATGATAGTTGACATAGTGATGACTGTTTTTTAGTTAAATGAACACAACTGTTCAATGCGGCACACCATTACATTGAATATTTTAACACGGATTTATATATATGCAAACTTTTATGATTATTACACATATCAACCACAAAAACATGATGACCGTTGCAGTAAAGCGCGATATGAAGCAAGTTTTCTCCCTAAAATGATACGTCAATTACTGATAACTGTTGTAATAGGCAACAGGTGTGTTACTAGTATATGTGTATAAAATAGTATATAAATGGATTTTCTAGTCTAAGAATTTATCAATTATAATGCGCACTCTATCTTACAATACATTTCTTTTCATTTCACTGATGATAGTGATAGCCGTCTTTACCGAATATTGCACCACAGGTAAGCAACAACCTGGTTAAAAATAGATACGTTGATAAAATTTGCAATTGAACCATGTATAAGTTGGTGATTGCTATTTAATTATAGAGTTTATTAAAAGCTATTGCATTCCATAAATTGTGTATTGGTTCTTAATTAAAGAGTGAAGTTTGAATAAGGATGTCCTTAGAGTACTTATTTCTAAGCAAATGTTTATAGTATTAGCTTCAAGTGATTTGAGTCAAGTTGTACAATTCAAACAATATTACATTGACTGGCTCAACTCGTCGCTGTAATTTTTAATAGAAAACATAGCAGTTGAATGTGTTAACAGCTTTACTTGTCATGGAAGTCTCATCAGTCCTGACGGTCTAGTGCTTGCTGAAATCTCGACTCGGACACATAAGGCCCGATTGGCTTTCGCCAATTCGCGTCACTCGTAGTGTAGGCTAAACATCGGTTTACTGACAAAAGAACGCGTTTACTGCGCAACAGTCAAATCTATTTTACTTTATGAATGTGAAACATGGACATTGGCAATAAAAAGTATTTGTAGGCTTAAAGTATTTATTGATGGATTTCTTCAAATGATTGCTAGTGTTTGATGGGACCACCGAGTAAGCAATATGTTAGTTAGAAATAAGGTTTTAGGTGAATACGGTAAGTCTATTAAGATATTCGTAAATTTTCACCAGCTGAAGTGGTCAAAACATAGGTTATTATTACCTAACCACTGTATATGAAGACAAGTAATGTTGTCTGATGTAAGAGTAGGTTGAAAGAAAAAAAGTTGCGTCCAAACGTTAATATGACACTAAGCCAAGAAGTCATAGACGATCGGGCTGAGCAATGTTAATAGATTCAGACTATTCAGTTAAGGCCAGCGTAATCATCATAACAAATTGTTAGAGACCTTAATTGATATGGCTTGAAATCGTTAGCAATAAAACAGGTACATACACTCCTAGTCTTCTTCAAAAATTTTTTTTTGAGCTTATCATAATTTTTACTTTACTGAATCACTTTTTCTGTTTCAAATCTTATCTCTGTTCTCTAAACCATTACATTATTACTTACTCTGTTACTACTTTTTCTACACTGTGATTTGGCTCGACATTTTTATCTATATCTACTAATGAAGTCATGGCAACTTAAACTGATGCCCAAATGTACCAAGTGCTACGCTGTAACTGACTAACTGACGACGATACCATTTCGTATCATGACAATAATTCACTCTCAGAAATTAATAATTTCCTACTTCCAACACCATTCAGGAGTCAATGCGTAAGTTTTCACGTTAATTTTAGCGTTGATTGCAATTTGTTTATAACTGATGCTTAGACTTTAGAGTAGTTGCTAACAAGAAGTTTCAGTTAAATTATAGTATCTCCATTTGTAAACACGTTATCTTTTATTTACCAATAATTTATTATATATTTTATTCAAAATATTTTTTGACTGTTCTCTAGAGTGTAAGTGATGTATATTTTTAATTGTCAATTTATTATTTGTGCTTACTACTTATCAATTGATAGAGTCATTCTTATACAATAATGTAGTGAGCACTTGATTGCATTTTAAGTGAAGTTACCTATCGATGACTATGAACTGAGTAGTAGAATTGGTGTTTGCAGTTGCAGGTGATAATGTTCTCTCCTAGGATGTCAGTTGAGTAAATATTACACTAAATAACGCAGTGATTAAAGTGAAGTTATTTGTTGGCTTGAATAATTCAAAAGTAAAAGCAACAACCAAAGTCTGTAAGCTTTAAACTTTGTGTAATTTACTACAATAAAATTCATATTTAGCATTCAAAAAGCCAATTTGAACGTTATGAATCAGTTAATATTGTTGAGATGTTTTGTAGTGTAAGTTAAACTGTTTCCTCAAATTTGCTATTTTAATTCTACATTAAATGTTATGTCAGCACCGAGAATTCTAAACAATAATCAATGCAATTGTGTTGCATTCTTTGTTAAGTGGCTACAACTGTTGAATAAATGCCATAGAGACACTTTACGTATTGTACCACCTTGTTTTGTTTAGTTAAATCAGCTTGTGTTAGTAATCGGTGAGTACGCGCGGTTTTTGTTTTTAGTTTTGATGGACAGTAAGTTCACTCATTACCTTCGATACATAAAAACGTGTATGAATAAATGTTTGACAATGCGTTTTGTTTATGATTTTTAGGTGACTTTTTTAGTGAACCTTCTGGCATTTGATTTAATTAATCTTTATTTTTGAAAACAGTCTAAAATTAAAGACAGACAGCAAACTACTGTGTCTTGATATAATAGACTTACTTTAAGTAAGACACTTATTAGCAGTGAAGAATGTTAATTAATCCACAAACATTTACCAAGTGACTTATCACCATTAAGAGAACATTTTTTCAACGTTTTTCTATATAATTTGTGGGGACCAACAAAACTGATGGAGTCTAACAAGTATCATAAACACTAAACTGTTTCAACATGCAAAATTATATTGAAGTCAGCTTTCATATATGTAACAGCATTTTATACAAAGGAGTGAATTAAAATTATGACTAAATATTATATCATTTATGAAATCCCCTTTTATGTTTGTGTGTCATTTACCTAATATACTATTACCAAATATATGTTAGCACCTCATATTGTTTAGATTTCTTTCAAAGTGTATTCGATGAAATTACTTTAATGGAAATTCCAGTTTGACGCATTTTACTTTATCGAATACTTAACTATTCTTAAGGCGATGGGAGTAAGTAAACTATGTTCATAATTCATAGTTTCTATGATTAGCATACATTTCTATTAGGATGAATTTGTATATTCTTATTGATTTGTTATTGACTGATACTGATCAGCCTCTGTTGCTGTATGTGTATCTTGGGCGAATTACCTCGAAATTGTGATTATTTACAGGTATTATTTAAGTTTATTTGCTGAGAATGCACATTTAGTAACAAAGACTGATCAGCTTCAGTTTATAACAAATCAGTGAAAATATACAAATTCATTCTAATATCAATGCACCCGTTGCACAAGCGTGACTGTCTCGATTCAATAGTCTAGTGGTGATCTTGATGGCGTTTGACACGACACAAACATAGTTCGGATCTCACTGTTTACATCAATATCAAAAAACAAATACATCCACGCGACGAGGCTGAAATAAGATAAAACGCCTGTCTTGAATTCCATTTGTTGGTCACAATAGAACTAAAATACATTTCTATAATTAGCACAATTCTTTCTTTTAAAAAAGGTATTTTTTAGCTAACGAAAAATGATTGTGTATAAGGATTAAAAGTACTATGTTACAGTAGCGTAGAATTTAATTCTGTATATACTTATTAAAAAGTCTCATTTACCTGCTGACATATTTCACCTACTACAGCATTTACTAACAAAATACCTAAAGTTATTGCCTCACACTAATATGAAGCGCGATTATTAAAAGAAAATCTACATACACGTTAATTGTACTCAAAGTACAACAACTGCATAGTGATTGACATCATTCAATGAAAACACCTTTAAAATCCTCTTTATCAATTAATTGTATCTTGGCATTTCTTAATAGAAACAAACTTGATTTACAGTTTCCACAACGTGATTTGCACAACATAGTTAATAATATTGAGCGGTTTTTTGATGAACACTAGAATAACAACCCATGTATTTATTAAGTGTTTTGCATTGGCTACTTTTACTTTGATTAAATTGACAATCACGTTAATACTTGTATTTATGTAGATGGAAAATATAAGTAAACATTCCAAAATATAATTTCTAACTTTTAAAATATACAGGGATAAAATGTAAGATATGTTCTTTTAAACACGTATTGTATATCTAAACTTTTATTTAAACATGTAGAAAAGTATAATACAAACATATTTATTTTGCCTAGCGACAAAATTATTTACCCAGACTTAAAAATTACGTTTTAATAGAAGTGCATAATTATCCTCAACACCAGCTAACACAAAAAACGACTTCATCTTAATTAAAACATTGTGTAACAATGAATAATTGTTAATCTATCTTCATGTGTTTTTTACGATACTAAAACTAATAAAAAGTTGAAATGTAGAAACACAGATTTATATCTTAATCAACCAAAAGTCATTATAATATTTTACTTAAACACACTGAATATCTACAAAACCTGATTGTATATTGCACCAATTATATGGCTGATGTCAATCTTAAATAACAGACACAATATTGCGAAATCGAATAGCATGCATTTGGAGTTACTTTATTCATGTTCATCAACGGAAATTCAACTACTTAAGTAAGTTGTGAAGTTAAGTCATCTCTGTTAGCTGGACCGTAGCTTCGGAAATTATACTCAATAGTGAATGCCTAATATTTTATTTCAACCCTGAAGAACATTTATTCTAATTTCACTGTAATCTGTACACAATTGTAGATCAAATTAACTAAAACATCTAAATGTTAAGTTAAGCATATTTTAATACGTTATTATGGTGACTTGCATTTTTCTTATTAGCCGGATTAATTAAATATGATTTATCCAGACTGCTGTTTCTCTACTAAACGAATGTCTATCGGGATTCAGTGATCATCTTATATCAATCCTGCTGTATGAATGTGATTCGGTAACAAAAAGTCTCAACATATAAGCGGAAATTTTGTCAGTTGCAGTTTTACTTTATAGTCAATAGACTATATATGGAACCATTAAAAAATACTTCGCAGTTAGTGATGCTTTGATAAAAAATTATAATTAAATTGTTGCTACACTTATAAAAGTAGTATTGTAACTCAATGTCCATATCGGTGATTAAGACCTTGTAGATGATTTAGCTCATTTATCACATACACAACAACAAATGCAAGTAAAAATGACCAACTAAGCAGCAACCTTAGCATCAGAAGGTGTGAACATACATAAGTGAAAGAGCAAGAACTAAAAATTGAACGCAATAGGCGTTGACTAACTCAAACTTGATAATTCAGACTTGTTGTATGATGTAGCTCTTTTAGCTCATTTACACCAACAAATGCAATTAAAGACAATCAATGTAACAACCTCAGCAACAGTAGGCTTGAACATACATTAGAAAAAAGTCAAGATCCTTACAAACAAAACAGAGAACACCAAGCTAAAGAAAAATAATTGAGAAATTCTAAAAGAAGTGGATGCTTAACGTACTTGACAAGCATAATCGATTAACAAAAAGAATAAAAAATTCAAATGTAGAGCCAAGAATTGACAAAGCAAGGGCAACTTTCTTACAGTTTGAAAACGTATGGACTCAAAACATCTGTCAAGCAACCTTACAGTTAGACCCTCTATCATGAACGTTAAGACAGTTTTGCTGTTTGAGACTGAATTTTGAAAAACTACTTAAAACATCCCAAGAAAAGTATAGATATTTATTAGCAACTGACTGCGCAAGATGCTGAATGTTCGTTGGCCGAAAACCATGAGCAACAGCCTACTATCAAAAAGACCAAATCAAATTCAAGCCAATAAGAAAATTAAGAAACAATGTTGGAAATGGATAAAACACATTGCGATCATCAGACTGCATCACGAGACAAGCATTGACTTAAAATGCTGTCGCGTAACAGAAAAAAGATCGCTGAAGAAAACACTGCGTCGAGAATCAGAAACAGACATTAAAAAGATGAACAGCAACTGAAAACAGATTGAAAGGATTGCTAAGGACAGAGTTGAATAAATAACATTGACAAGCCTGTTATCCTCTTTAAAAATGGGCAACAGGCGTGTGTAAGTAACTTTAGTGTACCGCAGTTTTAACGTTATGTTTTTTCAATTTGCCGTAATACAAAATGCCTACAAATTTTGTATATAAACTTGTGTACATCCTGCTTAATCCTTTGAATGTTATGTTAACATGGCTGTTATCTCCTAATTAGCATTTGGAGGTTGTTAAGATAGTTTACTGTCAATTATGTTATTATGAACTAATTTAAATTAGACTACCATAGATCACATGGAAACTCTAAACAGCTGTTTTGTTCTAATATAAGAGCCTTGAATAATGCGCATACACGATCTGTTTATAGTACTAAGGTAAAATTAAGAATCAATTAAATTTACTTTTATTTAGTCTCTTTCTAAATTAATTTAGTTTCTTTAACTACAATTCTACTGTTAATTAGATTAGGAGTTAGAGTAATAATTACCAAAAAATATACAACGACAGTGTAAATTGTGTATTTTCAAAAAATGGAAATAATTACTCAAACTTACAGTCACATTTTGTAAATCAAATCAGATTGTGGTTATGACAGTTGTCAAATTATTTATTAAATGTTATTATATTGCTAAGTATGATGTTATTTCTGTTATCATTACTAAAAAACGCTTTCATCAATATTAGAAACAATGTAGAACTTTGAAAATATATGCCAAATTCCATCATGAGGCGTGTAGCATGAAATCATTCTAGCAAGCCTAATAACATTGAATACATTCCTGAAAATTGTTTTTAAACTGATGATAATAAATGATCAGATTGATGACAATAACTATTTCAGTGAAGTGAAAATAATTTCTGTAAATATCTTCGCTAATGAGAACTTATCTTTTGGTGATCTCTTGTATTATAGAAGGAGCCGGTAAACGGTAAACTACAAAACTATATTATATAAAAGCGATTTGGTTGGTTTTTATTTTACTCATAACATTTTGATAATATAAAGTCAAGCTGTTAGATAATGACAATAGTATTTGATTTTAAAATGACTTAGCATTTGTTAATTTATAAATTTATGTGATACACCAATAGCGTTTCTATGACTACAAACAATCAACCTAAATAATTTTGCATCTCCGTTTAATTTAGCTCTTAGTATAAATTAGAATGTCGACCGTTATTCATAGATGATATTGTTGTATTTAGTAGACAAAGTAAATCTGAGTTATAACTGTTGTCTACGTATATATCGACAGTTTCACTAAATTATGCAGGTAATTGAACGCCAGCCACTAAACAAAAAGAGCATCATGTACACACGTCAATAAATAAAATCTCTAAGACATACACAAATACTTTGGTTGTCATGAATGCTATGACAAATAATGTCATTTAAATATCTAAATGGATACACTACGAAAGTATTTGTGATATTAATTCACTGATCACAGTCTAAAATTCTCACAAGCAGTTTCGGTACAATGAAATACCGTTTGGTAATAATTTGAAAAGTCTTCGACTTTTATGAAGAATATTCCTTTAGAAAGTAATTTCTGTGCAATGTGAATAAGATGTTTTGTATTGCGTTCATTAACAATATAACCATTGTTTAGGTATGGTGTAATTAATTTTGTCATTAGTATGTTTGCCTTTTGTGCTATAGTTTGTCTATACTTATAATAATCCACATTATACATCTTTGATTTGTGAACAGATGCGTTAACAATCTCATTATTGGCTCGAGTTGTCCTTCCTTATGAATGTATTTCTTGTCAGTTTAATTGTAGCCAGAATGTACTAATAAACCGATGTTGATAATTGTTCGCTCATAAATGCATTCTTATCAAAATATGAACTACATTTGCTTTTTGATCGCTTACATGACAATGTATGTTGTGACACATTTCGAGATAAACAATGAATTGAAATGCACAACAAATAGAGTGTTAGACAACAACACACTTGTCGATTAACAAAAAATCATATAGTTGAATGTGACTGGTAATTGATTCAACTTAGAATTTCACGTCACAATAAGCAGTCGTTAAGACAAATTATATATAAATATATACATAACATATACAAAATCTGTTTCTTATCATAATTAAGCTCTTATCTAAACACTTAACCACTTTTGTAGAAAATATAATCCGATGACTGGATAGTCAAGCTAATCATCCTATTTATCAGTTTGTTAACCGGATATAGCTTCATTGATGGATGAATTAACATGTAGTGAAATAGCAACTATGTTAGGAGTATACAACATACGGAACATCCACTTGAACAAATCTAATACTACATAAACTATACTCTATATACATATATACTATATTTACATATATACTATATATATATATACTATAGGCATCAAATAAAGTCAACTTAGTAGACATTTCCATGTCACCGCATCTACCGACAAACTAATATGATGTGAAGCACAAAAGCTGTCGTCATGATTGTCAAGTGTCATTTCTTGAACTGAAAGAAATTTTCATAGCACGAACAGAAATTCTTTAGTGTTTTTAAACGAAATAGATAGGCACGTATTTCGAAATATATTATTACACTATTCGCAAAATGCAAAATCCTTACTATTGATTTAGAACCAGATATGAAGTAAACATTAGTATATCGGAACTAAATACAAAACAAATGAAGAGTAATTGTTAACGCATATCAAGAAAAAATAGACAAATATCACAATTAATTATTCGTTGGCATGTAGTTAATTACCAAAGTGGTTAACGCATGCATTAAGTAATCGCAGCTAACAACAACGTAGCGTCCTATTCACATACATTAAGTTGCAAATAAGCTTATATTTATACCATTTATTACTTATTGTTTCGAATACATAAATATATAAGAATATGGTTTGATTATGCACCATTCACATAGCAAATTATAAGTGATTTAGCCTTCATCACTAACAGATTTTAAAAATTTCTAAAGCCATAGAAATGAACGATGCATCAATTACACAATGCTTTTATCCACTAGACATCACAAAATTAAAACAATTTTCCTGCATAGCATTTACTTAAATAATAGTTTTTCGTTTCAATATGTTTCATCTCTTAGTAATTCAGTAAGTACAAAAGGCTTAACAATTTTGCATACCAATCGATCATACTCGTAATTATTGCTGGTAGCGACAGACAGGGTAAGTGTATTCATGGACATTATTTAGCAATTATTTAAACTAAGTGAAAATACAACACCGGTTGATTAAACTTAGTCAACAATATCTTAAGTTCTAAAATCAACATCAACTATACAGTTTAGGCAAGCGTATTTTTCAAATCTTTTCATTAACACTGTTTAAACAGGACATTATTCCACAGACTAATTACAGGTCGCTTATAAACACAACGTGGATAAAAGTTGTGATTGACAAACAATGATACCTCATGCTTCTCAATATTTTCATCGAAGAGCTCACATCTCTTTTTAATCAGTCTTTGAAAAAGAATCAAGTTCATCCATAGCTTGACATGAAAAGGACAAAACTAGAACTACAGTTTTACTATGAACAGTTTCATTGAGCAAGAATGTTTGGTTTAATTTTACTGCATAACTCGTGTAACAACGAGATCAAGTAAACATTTAGAAGATTTACCAATCATTTTACTTTAGGTGCATTGCAGACAGCTTACTGTGACTTGACTCTCACTATCTATGTCGTCAAGGTTATGTGCACTTATCAATCATTTTACTGAAGATATATTTCAGACAAGCATAGTGACACAAGGAAATTCCATCAAATTTTTGTTCATCACAGAGTGCTTATTTTGTTATCTAGATGTCCAAACTACCAATCGTTGCTCTGGATGTTCTAGCATGAACGACAGGTCATTCTCATTTTATTATAAAATTGCACTACCCTTACAAGCATATTTGAAAATCATGTAACTATATTCTTAACTACACCTTGGAATGTCTGCAAACCTTGGCTTGATTACACCAACATCTTTTGAAATTCTAATTTTCACTTTTTTTCCTTGCAAAGATGTTAGAATTCGTGTGAAGACAACTTCAACCAACGAAAATGTAATCAACTTATGTTCCAATTTTAATGTAATATAAGCGTCCATATATTAAGCGAATAAACTGTCGAAAAAGAAAAGACAACAGCTTTATTTATCCTAAGCCTGTTGACGATTGTTATTCACTTACTGAACACTCGGTGCACTCCATTGGTGATTATTTTTCAGCCCCTCCAACACCACAAACACTTTAATACTAGTAAGAACCTGCAATACTAAATTGTACTGACATTAGCCTGGCAATGCAGCTGTTTTATAAATACACTAGCTTCACATAATCAGTAAATTCATCAATTAACAACAGCTTGTCTAACCCTCGAACAAGGCTAGTCTAATACAACTTTTTATTCAAATACTTTTGAGGCATACTTGTCTAAATAAAACGGCGTTTTATTTACGCAGTCTTTTAAATGAGATAAAACTCCCAGATAACATTTATCAAGTGAAACATCAGATAGAACATCATTACTAATAGTATGAGCCTTATCCAGTTGTAATCACTCATTCCATGCTCAAACTTAAACAAATTGAGTAATAAATCTGAAACAAAATAGACATCTGATAACATATTAATACCTTTCAATCGATTGTGGAAGCACTGTATATAGATAATTCACTATTTTTAAAATGTGTATCTTAGTATAAGATAAATTACGTAATAGACGACCATCGAGTAAAAAAAATAAAGTGAGTCCAGTCAAAAAAACAATTACATTAGACTAACTAATTTGTTACGAATGAATAGTGACTGAAGTTACAGAATACTTCAGCGAATTTTCTATAGACAAATATACACAGTTTTATAAAATATATGCTCAAACAAGTTTAGTTATACATCTGAACGATATGGACAACTGGTAACATGATAATTCCTCTCAGTCAATAATGGAAACACTGTCTGCCAATATTCGAATGCCCTGTGACCAAATAAGATTCAATAGTATTAACGTGATATCTTCGTCGACGCAACTAACTGTTACAACACGTCAAATTTTCTCCACTTACATAGACAGTAACAACCAGAAATACAAGTTATAAGCAATATTGATAATGATCTATTATTATTGAAATTATTTGATTACAATGTTTGATCATATGATTACATCACTTATAGATGTTTTGATTTCAAAAACATAAAATAATTACTTAAAACCTGCTAGACAAAAGCAATTCCAAACATAATATTGCATTATTCTGCATGATAAATGTATAAACGGTTATTTAAAAATAAAGAATTCATACTAACAAAAGTACAGCTCACATGCAATCAAGATTCAAACAATAATTCTAATATGAAAACTATTAAATTTCATAAACAATAAAAGAAATTGATGTTACTAAACGTTGTAACATTCTGTCACATTTCATTACTAGTAGCTGTCGGCTCAAGAAACAAGTTGACCAACGATTGTGTTTCAATGAAAGACGATTCTTTTGGAAAATAAATTTAGTGGTCAAAGTGTTTATTTTTTGTATATAATCAAACGCAGTTTAGCCCTCACTGATATGGTGGAGTAATTATTCATGTAATGACAACGTGTTACTATTTCAGTTTAGGTTTTCATTTAACAACAATAATAATCGGTGCCCAATGAAAATTCATTGAAAATGATGTTAATTGATAATTGGTCACACATGATATTGAATTCAAATTGACCTATTTGGAAACTGAAAACAAGTCTTATGAATGAAAAATAGTCTGACATTTGGTTACTTTGATTACTCAACTATTCTTTGCAAAACTGAAATATTAGTTGATTGCATGTCGCGATATCAATGAAGCAGTAATATATTAAATATAATGCATCAATTAAGAAAGCATTATTGCATCTAACGAATATAGACATACCACATTGTTTACTTGAAACATGTTAAATACTGCCAATATCTCTTTCTGACAGCTTCTAGACAATATGTTTTTCACTTGACTAAACGTCAGAATAGTTCAGTCAAATCTTGAGTAGTTGTCCTACATAAAATAACACTTCTGAAGATTTCCGCGTACAAATTTATAAAAGTTTGTCCACTTGAAAACTACCAAAACAATCACCGCTATTTGTGTTGACAAGAAATTCAATAGTCTATACGATGAATTAATTCATATTTTCAAACAGACGATTTAACTTGGCTTCCTATGTTTCGATAACATTTTATCAGCAATTCTATTGATAGTCATCCAGTTATTTGTCTCTGCTCTTATCCATCATATGCATTCATCCACGATGTAGACAACATCCCACTGAAGATACTGAGTACAAAATATTTGCTTGTTGGAAAATGCAGTAAACAAGTGATTCACATTTCATTATCTGAATTGTAAAACTCAATGATCAGGCATTACTCTAACGCATTATTTTTGCATCTTTACATTTGACAGATCGTAAACGTTTCTTCATACTCCTTGTCAAATAACATTTATTGCTCTACATTTGTATCCTGCTGATTAGGCACGTTTGTTTTAATTTACATTGTATTTATAATTATCTGTAGTTCAGTAATTGGCATCTTTTCTTAGTAACTACTGACAATAATGTTGACATTACATACAACCCACCCTGACGAGTTAATTGTGTTACTATGCTGCCCAGATTTATCACTTCAACAGAAATATACTTTGCTTAGTTTTTTATTAAGCACAAATCATTGTAAACTTACAATCACATTAGTCAATTAAAGTAATTATTATTCATTCAACATTGTGTTAATAATTGCAGTTTATGTTACTGATCAAGGTTACTAATGATTCAACGTGATAACATTGATTCGTGGACAAAATGCAAATTCATTTGCGTCCCTGTTAACAAGTACAAATAAAATATTACAATTTTAGGCATATGACACAAAACAATGAAAGTGGATAAGAGTAAAAGGTAACGATCTGTCTGCAAGTAGAATCAATTGATCACTTTAAACATTACAACAACAACAATCATGTAACAAAAATACATTATTCTGTTAAGTTAACGTGAACAGATTTTCTTCATGTTGAAAACATGTACTACAAATATGTCACACCATCGAAATAGCCTGTACTCAAATAATTTGTTTAAATGTGTAAGCTCACATGAAAGTATATCTTAGATAAGCTGACTGCGAATCTGACTTGTCCAGAGAAGATTTTATGAACGATTGTGAGGCGTGAAGACTGGAAATCAGTGAGTCAATGAATATATAATTGGTAGGTCGTGGTGATGAACTGATAAACAGTGTCCAAGTTCTTTCGACAAACATTGGTTAACACAAATTAGGTCAGATGTCAATAAGTATTGAAAATAACTCAAACCTATAAGTAATTGAATGTTGTCATGTAACTGGGTGACATCGTTTTACATGAAAGGTATGATACTTGTGAAAGTATCATTATGTAATTTTATAATAAATGCTTACGAAATTTCTGTAATGTAAATTCAAAGAATATGCTTTCAATAAATACAATAATAGTTGATTGCATGATAATTTCTATTGAAAAAATGTGAAATTACGGGTTAATATCAACCTGTGAATAATTGAGCTCATCACATGGAATCATCACAGTGAGATATACCTGTTTCGAAATTTTTTGATAATATCAACTGCTTCATTCGAATTCTTAAAAAAAAGAGTGATTAGCATCACTCAAAATCGCATTCGGCATTCATAAACAAATAGATCATAGTTCGATCGTGTCGACAAATCTATTGTATTTCTAGTTATCTTAGTGTCAGGGCTCCACAAACAGTGTAATCCTTTCTTTTTTCAAATATAACGGATTGATAGAACTAGAAGAAATCTGTATATCTTCAGTGTCACGATGTATTGCCTACTTTCATTGTCTTAGATAAGTTAAATACAGTTGTCTATTGTTGATTTACTTGACAGACTGTAAGAAGTGCATGCGTCAATGCTAATTATAACGCTGCCCAACATTCACTGATATGATACTTATTCTACTGCCTGACATTATGATGCAGATTATAAAAATGTAGCTCTCTCTGAAAGATACTATAATAATAATCTATCTGAGAGTTGTGAAATAGGCTCCTAAATAGAATCAAATCAATTTAAAAGGTGGTTATTCACAATGATTTTCATCACTGTGTTGAAATTTGAAACGATTGCTTGATATTTTCCGGCACGAACAAATACATACATTTACATTCATTACACTTTGTAATATTGTTCATTAACAAAAAAATTACACTTACGTATAATCGATACTGGTTGTACAAAATTGTTTAAACACAAATTGCGTAACACGTATGCAGCAAAATACGAATCGTATGAACATGTCAGGTGGTGCAACAAAAACAATCCAAACAGGACAAACTGCTAGCTAATTATTATTCGGAGTTGTATAATTCCTAACGTGACAGTTTACAGACATTGTTATGATTTATTTTAGACAAATGGTCTTTTTTTAATAATGTAACCACCAGTTTTATGAAACACGCTAATCAACTGACGTTATTACCATCACTAGTCTTGAGAATGTTAGCGTGAAATGTTTGATGCGAATGTTTACTGAGAAGTGTTGTTAAATGAGCACTTCAATATATATGAACGTGACAGCTGAATTAAAATGAACATTCCGGTCGCTTAAATACATACAACATTGTTGACAGTCTCCTAAAACATACTGACTAGTAAAAAATGGTGTGAAACATATGGCTTAAAGGTTCATTAGACGATTAGTTGTGAAATAGTGATTTTGTGTACTAGCATATTTCGTGTGCTGCTTATTAAAATGGTACAAAAGAAGTGATGAGAATGTGTACATTAGCACATTCTACATTGATAACATGTCAAAATAGAGGACAAATCGACTCCGTGTTCCACGGAAATTTCTATACCTTGATTGATTAGTGGTATGCATAATAAATTGCAATGGGTTAACTAATACGTTTTACTTACTCTCTGGAGAGAAAAATTAAAAACACATTAAAGTATCATTATTTAGACAATAAACTTGTACAATACACACACATGAACAAATGTATAAATCACATATTTCAATGTATGAAAGACGCTGTGGAGTAGTGAATATTTTGATTGTTATTTAGAAAGAAGCTTGATTCAGTTGTGAAATATGATCATAGTGATGTGTGAAATGATGTTCACTTTTATGTATTGTGCTTTTCCATAATTATTGTTTTTGAACAGACAATATGTAGTTGCTTGTGCTTATACTGACCTCCTTATCTTAATCAGAAACCATGATGACAAGTAAAAATAACGGTAGTGAACACATCAAAATAAAACAAAGTATTTCCAGTATGCTCGTGGAGATAATAAAGTGTCGTCAATTTCATATTAATCCACATGAAAACACAAATGAAATAACTAATTTATGTAAATAATTTACTTACCCACTGTGAACAATGTAACATGATAGGAAAACATAAGATTTGGATGAAGTTAACAGTGATGTGTACAAAATGATGATGAGAACAATGAAATCAAATCTAATGATCGAATTTTACATAACTGATCTGTTGTTTATTGCATATATGCTGTCATATGTACTCACTAATAACAAAAGTTATTCACAAAAGTTGTTTACTTACGCGCCCCAACTAAAAATTCAAATAAATTTTAAGTGTTTTATTCAGACATTAGACCCAATTAGATTGCATATGATTTCAGCAGGTGACCTTCACTAAAGTACATTCTGGGCAAGTAGTATGTGTTAAACACTTTGAATATCATGTAATTTATCACTACTAGTAGACTACTTTAAATATCAAATACTTTCCCTGTTGACGTTCGTCTATTTTTCTAAGTATGTGTTTATACAGAGATTAACTAATGACGAAGGCTTCATTAACAGATATGTACTTTTGAAGGTGGTTTATGTGAACACTATACACTAATTTATTGACTTGAATTATTATGACATAATAAATCTGATGAGATAAATTAACTAGTTCGTATGATTTGTCATACAATATTAATAATAATAATGATAATGATAGTAAAAATAATGTCGATTCATGCATAAACTACATATCAATGACATGATTACACAATGCCAAACGATACTTCAATTACAATTGTAGCAGTATTAACTGCCGCTTAGTAACAATAAACCGCTAGGGTTTAAACTGTTTCCACGATGCAGTTGAATGTGGAAATTGTGCATTTATATGAGTAATGATAATAGTCCTTGACATTTAGCAGTTTGAAATCAGATAAACATCATTAGAACTCACGCATCGACTCCTACAAATTATTTGTAGTATACTAATTATTAATTGATGTAAAACACTCCTAAGACAAATTGAACATATACACTTTGAATTGATACACATAAAACGATATTTCGCCAATATGTGCATAGGTGAATTGAAACGGTCACCGTCATATAAATAAGCTGAATGCATCATATCATAAGGACCAGTTACTTTTCTAAATGAAAATGATGTTTAACTGCTATTCATTGTAGATTCATGCTATCATTAAATGCGACAATAATAATAATATTAATAATAATCATAGTAATAATAATAATAATAGATTCTATGATACATAAGTTTGTATTATTTTTTGGCATGATACTTCTACTCCAAGACCTATTCGTGAATGACGAGTGGGTAGACGAGGCACAGAAAGGCATCTTGTTGATTTTACAACAAAACGTATAACCAGTTGTTGCAAAATTTTGTACTTATAACACCTCCTTTACGAAAAGAATATTCAAAAAATAAATTAATATATGATTTCCAACACTACAAAATGTCCTAATTACATAACAAAATGATTTTGGACTCAACAAACCTAGACTACAATATTCAGAGAATATTGCTAACACTGCCACCATTTGAGCAACACAGAGAAACATTCGGCGAGGTACAATCATGATTGTGTATATTCTAATTTACGTTACGTCTACAACTGTTTATATACTGATTCATATAAATAAATGTCATTATTGTAGTAAACATGAAAACCGACATTTCAAGCAAGTTTAATAAATTTGTCATACGTTGATGACACTCTTATCAATGATTTAAGGAGTGGTTGAAGAATTGCGCTCCAATTGATATGTAGAGGATTATTTAACTTCTAAAATATAGTAAGCCATCTTTATCTGAAAGCAATTGCACATTGATTTATCAACTACATATCGTGAAATTATCAGGTAGCCGGCAGTGTTTTTTTTTTAAATAAACTTACACTAATTTATCAAACAAAATTACCGAACCTCGCGAAAACTAACCATCTCAATTCAGTTACATCTATCAGCTCACTAGTGAATAACTTCAGAATATTCCTGGAGTTTGATTAAGAAGTCGTGACTTCTGGAGTTCGGACATTTTTGAGTGAGATAGTTAACATCAAAGTCGATGGTTGATCGTCACGCTATATCCCACACATATTAAGAATTCTACCATCAGAAGCCAAATAAGTAGTGGAAAAAGGTTAATTCTGAGGCATAGGAATAAAAACATATGTTCATCTCTATTTGAAGCAGATGGCAGCTAACCATAATATCAAGAAGTCGTGTTTCTAGCAATGTATTCACTTAAATAATCAGTATTCAAGATCCAACATGTTTCACTTCTTAGTGATTCAGTATATACAAAAAAATTAACAATTTTGCATACAAATCGATCATATTAGTAATAACTGCTAGTAGCAACATACAGGGTAAGTGGATTCATGGACATTATCTTGCAATAATTCAAACTGAGTGAAAATACAACACCAGTAATTGAACTAAGACATCAATATTTTAAGCACTAAAATCAACATCATCTATACAGTTTTGGCAAACGTATATTCGGAATCCTTTCATTAACACAGTTTAAACAGGACATTGCTCCACAGACTAATTACAAGTCGCTCATAAACACAAAGTGGATAAAAGGTGTGAATGACAAACAATGATACCTCATGCTTCTCAATAATTTCATTGGAGAGTTCAAATCTTTTTTTTCACTCTTTGAAAAAATCAAGTAAATCCTCAGCTTGATATGGAGACGGCGAAACTAGAACTACAGTTTTACTATAAGCAGTTTCATTAAGCAAGAATATTTGGTTTAAATTTCACTGTAGAACTTGTGTAACAATGAGATCAAGTAAACATTTAGAAGATTCAACATTGCAATTTGTAGATAGACAGCTTACTGTGACTTGACACTCACTATCTATATCCTCGAGCTTATGTAGAACTTATCAATCATTTTACTGAAGATATATTCCAAACAAGCATAATGGCACAAGGAAAATCCAGCGAATTTTTGTTCGTCACAGAGTGTACACTTTGTTTTCTTGATATCCAAACTACCAATCCTTTCTCTGGATGCTCATACATGACTGACAGGTCATTCTCGTTTTATAATAACTTGCAACACCCTTACAAACATATTTGTAGAATATGAAACAATATTCTCAATTAACCTTGAAATGTCTGTAGACCTTGC